>JAODTR010010789.1:0-28854 GCA_025399935.1 Amblyopsis rosae | reverse complement strand
AGACAACACAGCCCTCAGGTTCATGGGGGCACCCAAACCTCTCCACCACGATAAGGTGATGGTTCCCGGAGAGGTATATATCTTGTGTTCTATTATTTCCCTCTGGTCTTGTTTTTGGATATCTTGTATTTTAGCTTGATACACCACAATGTGAGCCTGTCAATTTACATGTAGGCTTTGTTTTTTTTGTTTTTTTTGTTTTTTTTTAGCAAAGGATGTGTTGTTTGAGTGTTGTCTATTTATTTAATTGTGTGATCAAGGGGTTAACATTTAATCCAAATGTAACTGTAGCATACTGGTGTTATTCTTCACTGCTGGGTAAATTTTTATGAACTCAGCCAGTTATTATTGTTCCCTTGCATAACTCTGCTGTTAATAACAGCCTTGTCCTGTGTCACCTCATGCCATCATAGTGCCATTACAGTTCACTAAGGAGTAGGCATTGCACTGCCATTTTTTTTCCTCATCTTCAGATAATAAGCAGAATCAATATGCGTCTTTGCATGACATGTTAGATGTCAGATTTAATAATGAAAAGTGTGTGTTAATCCATCATGTCAACAATGAGGTTTTAACATCGTAAGAGCTGCCATTGTCTATGCTTCTTCCTGGTATCTTAGGAATAGTTATGTTGACTGAACACTATCAACCATTGTCTTTAGCTCACATTTCCTGTATTACAGATGCTGCCTCAAATCAAAAATGTTGTTTACAGTACAACCTCCAAACTGACAGCGTATGCAGTATTTTGCCCTTATTATTCAAATAGTCTTGTTGGCTTGCTCCGGTTATTATTCATAAACGCCTGAATCTCTTTTGTTGTGTTTGTGAACTCATTGTTAATTGTTAACGTTATTTTGAGAATATGCTCACGTTTTCATTGTAGTTTGCTCTACTTTTCACCCTAATGATTTTGCTTTAACAGCTTGGTCCAGTGGCTGAAGCACAGCAGAAAGGAGTATTGTGAATTATGCAAGCACAGATTTGCTTTCACACCAAGTAAGTGTCTGTTGCATGGATAGATCAAGTACTGTTATGATATTGAGCAGCTTGAGGTTTGCCAACAGTATTTCTTGAGTCCTGTGGACACACTGGGCCTCATTTAGTTATACACCACTATATGTGATTAGTACTATTGTTGAAATTTAGCAGTGTCTCCCTTAGCTAGTATAGAAGTCAAATTAGGGATTAGTAGTTTAACAGGCAGGGCCTGTCTGCCTCAGTCAGAACACAGTCACACTGAGAACAGCTCACCATACAGGGAAGCTCCACATTAACGTCTTCCTTTCCTTCCCAGTCTACTCTCCAGACATGCCCTCCCGTCTGCCCATCCAGGACATATGCGCTGGCCTATTGACCAGCGTGGGCACAGCCATACGCTATTGGTTCCACTACACGCTTGTGGCCTTTGCCTGGCTCGGTGTGGTTCCACTCACTGCGTGTGAGTAGTACCGTGTTGCTTTTGCCACAGCTGTCGTATCCAGGCATCTTGTCGCTTTCTGTCCGTGCGTGCACACTTCGGGTGTAGCCGTGCACTTATGGCGAGATTGGCTATGATGACACAGGTTGTATTCAACATGTGCCACCGGTTCGACGGCGCCAGGAGAATTCAACGTCTTGCGTAAATGAACGGCTCCAACCACTGCAGTTGTACAGATGCGTGTTGCATTTCAAATGTCTGTATGCCTTTTTGATTCTAGTTTATGACTCATCACACCCTTCCCTTTTGCCAGGCCGAATCTACAAGTGTCTGTTTACTGGCTCCGTGAGCTCTCTTTTAACACTGCCGTTGGACATGCTCTCTACGTGAGTCTTTGCTGTATTTCCTTGTGTTTTCCTGAAGTTGTGTTCCGGTTTACCTCATTGCCGCATTGTTCCTTCAGCAGCAGGCATAAACACTCCCAAACCCGTCTGCCTGTATTTGTCTCCCTTCAGAGAGAACCTGCTGGCGGATTGCCTCCAAGGCTGTTTCGTGGTCACTTGCACCCTGTGCGCGTTTATTAGCCTGGTGTGGCTCAGAGAACAGATTGTCCACGGTGGCGCCCCCCAGTGGTTAGATCAGCATCAGCCGCCTCAACCCAATGCTGCTGGACAACCCAACGAGGTACAGTTTCTCAGTGATTTCTGTCCTATGATAATTATTTCTTTAGCAGCAATCTGCAATGTACGAACGTGTTTATATAACATGTGACCTGCTCCCCAGGGACCAGGCCCGGGTCAGGGTGTTGGCCAAGAGGCCCCTGCTCCTCCGCCGGCCCCACCTCCGGCCCAGGACGACGCAGAGCCCGAGCCCCCCGACGTGCCCCCAGAGCAGGGCGAAAACGCTGAGCTGGAGGAGGAGGAGGAGGAGGGCGGGGCGGCTCCCGAGGATGCGGATGCCAACAATGCAGCACAAGGTGGGGAGGCGGGGGGGTGTTGTCGTCGCACATCACGCTGCCTCTCACAGCTGCTGGAACAGCTAGCACGGCTCACATTCAGTCTGTCCCGGGACAACATCTTCTCCTTCTGGTTCTTCTGCTGATAAGCCTCAACGCTGTCCTGTTAAATCTGACAGATACTGGACAATGTGTGGTTTACTGTAGCAAATGTGATGTAAATAGATGGTATATTTTCAATATGTACATTGGTAATTGTTGTCTCTAAATGACCCAAATATGTTCATGACAGTACTAGAGCTATGATTACATTTTTATTAGAAATATTTTACTAATATTAAAAAAATAAATGTGTGTGTGTGTGTGTGTGGGGGGGGGGGGGGGTTTCTCGCGGTTGTTGGTCATACTCACACATGAGTCTCTTGTTATCACACTGTTGTGGTTGTTGGTTTTGCTACGGTAAATCTTATAGTCCGTTTGTAGTTTGTGTAGAATTCGGTGGTCAGATTTCACCTGTGTTGATCTATGGATGAAGTGAAGATGCAAAATTGCTTCGCGACAGGAAGCAAAAGTTCTATTCGCATTAGCCTGCATACAATGGAAGTGAACGGCAGACTATTGGCTGCTGTTTATTTTGCATGTGTGTGTGACTGTACCCTAAAGTCTGGGTCAGCTGACATTTTAAGTTAAAGGATTGGTGCATAGCTGAGGTAGCAACTAGCACATATTCTGACTCTAGTTTTTCAACGTCTATATCTTAATATCAGAAATCTGTAAGTCAAACCTCAACATAATTATGGTGTGTGTGTGTGTGTGTGTGTGTGTAGATGACATGAACTGGAATGCTCTGGAGTGGGACAGGGCAGCAGAGGAGCTCACATGGGAGAGGGTGAGTATGCCTCCCCTCTTTGCTCTCCCCCAACACACCCATGTTCCACACAGCCTCAGTACATGTTGATTCACATACGTCTTCCTTTTCCCTCCGCTTTTCTCACGCCAGATGCTTGGTCTTGATGGCTCTTTAGTGTTTCTGGTAAGTGTGTGCAGTTATATTTGTTGTTTTTGTAACTGTATTTTAGTCTATTCCAGACATGGAAAGTCAGGGAATTGTATCATTTTTGGGGTTTTCATTTGCAGCACATTTTAACCACTTGTCTGAATGTTTACGTGCGTAGTACTTAAATATCACATTTTTTTTGTTTGTTGCCATGTTGTCTTTCTCACAGACGTTCTGTTGGCTTGTTTTTCTGTTCAGCATAGGTCATAGAAAATCAGTTTTTAGTCAAGGGAAATTCGACATTTGACTTACAGTGCATCTATAAAGTATTCACAGCGCTTCACCTTTTCCACATTTTATTATGTTACAGCCTTATTCCAAAATTTATTAAAATGTTTTTTTCCCCTCAAAATTAAATACAATACCCCATAATAAAATGACAAAAGTATTCACAGCCTTTGGTCAATACTTTGTTGAAGCACCTTTGGCAGCAATTACAACCTCAAGTTTTTTAGAATATGATGCTACAAGCTTGGCACACCTACTTTTGGGCAGGTTCTCCAATTTTTCCTTTGCGGGACCTCTCAACCCCCATCAGGTTGGATGGGGAGCGTCTGGGCTCTGTCTGGGCCACTCAAGCACATTCACAGAGTTATCACAAACCCACTATTTTATCTTGGCTGTGTGCTTACGGTAATTGTCCCGTTGATGTCATTGTACTAAAGATGAACCTTCTTCCCAGTCTGATGTCCAGAGTGCTCTGGAGCAGGTTTTGATCAAGGATGTCTCTGTACATTGCTGCATCCCCACAGCATGATGCTGCCACCACAATGCTTCGCTGTAGGGATGTTATTGACCAGGTGATGAGCGGTGCCTGGTTTCCTCCAGACATGATGCTTGGCATGCAGGGTTCAATCTTTGTTTCATCAGACCATAGAATTTTTTTTCTAATGGACTGAGAGTCCTTCAGGTGTCATTTGGCAAACTCCAGGCGGCTATCATGTGCCTTTTACTGAGGAGTGGCTTCCATCTGGTCACTCTACCATATAGGTCTGATTGGTGGAGTTGTGCAGAAATGGTTATCCTTCTCTCCACGGAGCAACGCTGGAGCTCTGTCAGAGTGACCCATAGGGTTCTTGGTCACCTCCCTGACTAAAGCCCTTCTGCCCTGATCGCTCAGTTTGGCCGGGCGGCCAGCTCTAGGAAGAGTCCCAGTGGTTCTAAACGTCTTCCATTTACAGATGATGGAGGCCACTTTGCTCATTGGGACCTTCAGTCTCTCTGTAGCCTTCCCCAGATTGCTTCCTCTATACAATCCTGTCTCAGAGGTCTACAGATAATTTCTTGGACTTCATGGCTTGGTTTGTGCTCTGACATGCACTGTCAACTGTGATACCTTTTTATATAGACAGGTGTGTGCCTTTGCAAATCATGTCCAATCAACGGAATGTGCTACAGGTGGTCTCCAATCAAGTTGTAGAAACATCTCAAGGATGATCAGTGGAAACGGGATGTGCCTGAGCTCCATTTTGAGTGTCATGGCAAAAGCTGTGAATTTGTGTGATTTATTTTTTAATAAATTAGCAAAAAATCCAAACAAAGTTTTTCACTTTGTTATTATGGAGTATTGTGTGTAGAATTTTGAGTGAAACTTTTTTTTTTTAATCCATTTTGAATAAGGTTGTAACGTAACAATGTGTAAAAAGTGAAACATTGTGAATACTGTTCGGATGCACTTTATATCAAGTCAAGTTTATTTATATAGCCCTTAATCACATTGCAGTCTCAAAGGGCTGTACAGTCTATATTTCACCAAGAAACAAACAACACTCTCATAACCTGCTCCTCCCCCCCGGGCAAGGAAAAACTTCCATTAAAAACCCCATGGGAAAAAAAGGGAAGGGACCTTGGGAAGGGACCAGAGAGGGAGGAATCCACCCCTCCAGGGCGGTTAAGATGCAATAGGTGTTGATAGGCCAACCAGAATTAACAATTATACTTTGAACGGAATGTATCACAATGTGCCACAATTAAGAACTAACACATTGTAGAAACGTGGCAACCCTGTGTGTGTTTCTTCTAAATGATGTTTCCTTCATTTTGTCTTCCAGGAGCATGTGTTTTGGGTGGTGTCCCTCAACACACTCTTTATCCTGGTTTTTGGTGAGTTGAGAAAACAATTTTAGGGGAAATGTGTGTATATATAATGTGGTCATCTAAAATAGAAGATTTTTAAGTAGCCCCGTGATTATCCAATGTATGCTCTCAACAACTGTTTATAATAAAGGGTATTTTAACGTTTTCAGCGTTCTGCCCCTACCACATTGGACACTTCACTGTTGTCGGCCTCGGCTTTGAGGAATACGTAAGGATCGTCCCTTATTATGAGTGGAACGTTACGCTGACCTGTGACCTCACAATAACCTGTCAGTAATGGCTTCTGTCCTGCAGGTTCAAGCATCCCACTTTGAGGGCCTGATCACAACCATCGTGGGCTATATACTGCTGGCCATGACTCTCATCCTCTGTCATGTATCCTTCCACCGTGCCACTGTATAGAAATGTAGAACTACAGGAAAACCATAAAAATATAATGTTACTTCTTTTATATTATGTGTAGAAATTCTGCAGTTAATCTTTTACAGTGTTCTTAAGACTTAACATGGAACTTGTGGGCATTTGGTGGAGCACATGTCCACCATTGTGTCTACATTTTTGTTTGTGATTTACAATGATTAATGATACAACATTTAAATAAATGAAGCGTGTGTGTGCGCATATAGATATTTTCACCTGCGTGTGTTGTGAGTGACTATTGCGTCAGCGTATGTTGAACCTTAACTGCTCTAAGGGACTGGCTGCTCTGATCAGGTTCCAACGCTCCAGACGTCTGCTGGGTGTCTGCTATATTGTTGTCAAGGTAACAGCTCCATGTCTACATTGTGTTATTTATATACAATTGTCCATGGTGGAGAAAAATAGATGGGCAACCAGGGGCCATTCTTTTCATGGATTTCCTATGTAATACAAGGATGGAAGGATGAATGCCATACGTTGTACAGGGTAAACTCTATCTTTACATCTAAATCATCTTGCATCTTATTTATGAGCTGGAAAAATAAGGAACAAGCTTCCTGTGACATGTACCAGTTAATCAGGGCACTTCTGCTTCCATTGCAGGTCTCTCTCCTGGTTGTCGTGGAGATTGGAGTGTTCCCACTCATCTGCGGCTGGTGGCTAGACATCTGCTCTTTAGTAAGACTCTCCGCGTTCTGTCTCGCCACTCCCAACACATACATGCTTGTAATCACTTGGAAAGGGCACATATTCCTCATTCACAGTCTTTGCTAAAGCTTGTTTTAAGGCACTAACCAAGGCCTTAAAAAGTTGTCACTGGCCAGACAACAACCTCAAACTGTACACCTTCCTCTTGCAGGAGATGTTTGACGCGTCGCTGAAGGACAGGGAGCTAAGTTTTAAATCTGCGCCCGGCACCACCATGTTCCTCCACTGGCTCGTGGGAATGGTCTACGTCTTCTACTTTGCCTCCTTCATCCTGCTCCTCAGAGAGGTAAATGAGGACACACTCTGGTCACAGGGCACCAGCGCTGTATCGTTAAACCTTGTGTACCGCCTGAAACCTAATCCGCCCCGCGCACTCTGCAGGGGCCATGTTTATTAACACTTGTATCGAAGGCTTGCGTGCTTATGTTGCTACGTCACAGGGACACAGGTCATAGTAATTATTAGACGACATGGGTTCACCTGCACGGAAGGACATGGCAGGGTAAATAGGGAGTTGTGTTGTGTTTTTATATTGACTGATTTTTTACACTTTAGTTGCTTAAACCCTTATGGAAATACTTTGCAACCAGGACAGCTTTTGATTATAGAGCGTACTGCTGCATAAAAATAAATAATCATATATGATATAATATTGTCAGCGTGTCATACAATGCAGACCTCTCACTTAACCCCGCAATGGATTGTATAATGTTGGATAAAATGAAAATGTTACTGCTAAAACAAAACATGTTACAGTGCATTCATTATCTTGTCATGACTTCACTCTCTGAGGGGTGAAGGCAACACCTAAATGATTTGTCTATTAGCAGACCTGAAATGGCTCTGCTGAACACATAGCAAACTGTAGGAGAGATCCTCTGAGACAACACAGCAACAAACTCCACAGAATGCAGAGGCAGAAGGCCTTATCATTTCTATCCATGTTGGATGAAATTAGCGCCTGCGTCTACTAAGCACGTTTTTAACGCCGAGAGCGTCCACGACCAAATTTTCAGAGCGCTTGTTGCTAGGCTACAAAATAAAAGATATTGACGATGCCAGCACTGTTCCAAAAGTTCCAAACTGTTTTCAACCAAAAGCGCCGGGAGCTTAGCGCTAAAAAAGCCATGGCGTTATTGCGCCAGCGCTGGACTACATGGGGTTCGTATTGAAAATGGCCGCTCTCTCGACGCTAAAAAGGCGTTTGGTGGACACAGGCCCTTACAGGAGTACATCTAATTTAAATATGACAATTAAAGGCTGGATGCCATTTCACCACAATGCAAGCTCAGAGATGCAACTACAGCGCCGCTCATTCATTTAAACCAGGGGTTCTCAAACCTTTCAGCTCGCGACCCCTCGAAATAACAGTGAGACTCATGACCCCCGCTATCCCCAGAGGTGGTAGAAGAATAACAGCCATATTATTATTTGATAGTATTTTAATATATAGCCTAGTAGCAGAATACATCAAAGTAATTTATAAACTGCACTACTACTAACAATTATGCTAAACTATGCCATTGTAATCATTTTTAAATTACTTAATTTCTGAAAATAATCTTGTGACCCTGTCCTCTGTGTCTCGCGCCCCCTCGGGGGGGGGTCCCGACCCCCCAGTTTGAGAACCACTGATTTAAACAAAGTCCATCCGGCGTGTCCCATCAGGTGCTGAGGCCCGGGGTGTTGTGGTTCCTGCGGAACCTCAACGACCCCGACTTCAACCCGGTGCAGGAGATGATCCACCTGCCCATCTACCGGCACCTGCGGCGCTTCATCCTGTCCGTGGTGGTCTTTGGCTCCATCGTGCTGCTCATGCTGTGGCTACCCATCCGGCTGATCAAGCTGCTGCTGCCAGTCTTCCTGCCGTACAACGTCATGCTCTACAGGTACCCCTCCCGTCCCCAGGCATCGCTTCTAAACGGGGCCGGCACGGATCGGAGATCGGGTTCAGGCGATTTCTACCTCAAACGCGAGATCGGTGGTATCTAGTGGCCGATACGGAAAACCGACCTTTGTTGTCAGTTACATGGCTGTCAATTCACCATTGTTTTTGCCTTCTCTTACTCCATGCTTTTACCTGGATAAACATTTTTATCTTTAGATAAGGAATAATATATAAAGTATAACATTGGCACTTTGTATTGGCCATTGGGGGTGGGGGGGATTTACAGTATTCCGGTGTAGTCAGAAGAAATCCTGGCATTGTTTATAGTCTGATTTCCTACTTGAGATGTGAGAATGGGTTTGAGTCTTTATGAATAATAACGGTTCATCGTTATAAACCATCCACATATGGATGCTATTAAACAGCTTAATCGTTAGCAGCCCAGAGACGTTTTAAATAAAGTCCAGGCCAGAATTTGCATTTAGGTTAACAGTTAACGTGTTCTGCTTCTTTTCCTCTCCACACCGACCGTGGTCATTACTACTAACAATATATTTTATCGCTGCCTACAGATTCTGTATATTCATTATGCAGAAATCTGTTACACTCACCCGAGCCCTGGCTGGAACAGATATCCAGCGGTGATGCAATCGAACAAAACTGATTGTGTTCATTAAATATGCCCCCCTCTCTCTCTCTCTCTCTCTCTCTCCCCCTCTATAAACATGACTCTTGGTGTCTCTCGCCCCCACCCCCACAGCGATGCCCCGGTCAGTGAGCTGTCTCTGGAGCTTCTGCTCCTGCAGGTGGTGCTGCCGGCTCTGTTGGAGCAAGGCCACACACGCCAGTGGCTCAAGGGTCTGGTCAGGGCCTGGACTGTCAGCGCGGGATATTTACTGTAAGCTTCATAGTTTGCCCTGTTTCAGTTGTTTACTGTTTACACTCAGCATGTCTTAGTCCTTGAAGAATTACTTAAGCTGTTTGGCTAGCTTGTAGCTTTGAGATAGTTTTTAAAGGTTTGAGGTTTGGATTCCCCCGTGTGACCAAGTATCACATTGAGTTTGTCTCAGTGATGTGGAATACTCTAAAAATACAGTCTACTGTTGGTCTCTATGGTATAACGACAAACCATGGCAGGGAAACATGATGGCATTGCACCAGATGTCGTCATGTGAATTTAAAGTGAGCGATCAAGGGGCGTGGGAGGTTGGGCTCTTATTTTGTATTGAGCCACAAATGAGCACAGTAGCATGTTGTATCTATGCCTCTTTTGTGCAGATCAGATCCTAAGTCACAGCATGCGTCAGACACACCTTTCAACACGTCTCTGTGTCTCCGTGTGCTTGTCAGGTGTAGTGCAGAATCATCCCCCCCCCCACATCATGTATGTGTGTGTGTCTGCCTCCACAGAGACCTGCACTCCTATCTTCTGGGGGAGCAGGAGGAGGAGGGAAACCAGCCGGTCAACAACAACAACAACAATAACCCACCTGCTGGTCACCACCACAACAACAACAACAACAACCCCGCCCCGGCTGTAGGCGAGGGGCTGCACGCCGCACATCAAGCCATTCTCCAGCAGGGGGGGCCTGTGGGCTTCCAGCCGTACACCCGGCCTCTCCGCTTCCCGCTCCGGGTGAGACTGGTGGAAGCCTTGGAAGCTGGCCATTGCATTTCTGGAATATCATGGAATTTTACAAAGACTATTTCAGATATGGAAAGTCAGGGAATTTAAAAAATTTCTTTTTAGTTTTTTGGTAAAATTGTGGAATATCAGGGCTTTTTGTTTGCAGCGTGTTAAAATCCAATCAAATAAACGTTAATGGATGTGGTATTACATTTTATGATGCCTCTCCACACATCTTGAAACTAGATTATCTAAATATTCACATCAGGAGTACCTACGCTAAATAGGTAATATTAGTAATAGGTAGCATGTTTTTCTATTAAATACAGGAATACATGGAAAAAAGTTTGTTTGTACTGGAATTTTGACATTTGACTTTATCGTAAGGTTTGTGTGCCCTCTGTATAGATTCTTTTTTTTTTATATACAATGTTTTCTCAATAATTCCTCTTGGCCAGCATCCTAATAATTATAACCTACCAAGTATTTATTATGGTTTCCACCACAGTCAAATATGGACAGTGCCCCAACACCCCAGGCATCTAAGTACAAAGCAGAGCTTCTGGCCTTTCATTAAATACATAACCTACCATTGTAACCAGAAAAAGAACATCCTCCTTTGTTACTAGTAACTCTCCACTTTTATTTTGCTAGATTGTGCTGCTGATAGCATTCATGTGCGTCACCCTGCTGGTAGCTAGTCTGGTGTGTCTGACCCTGCCAGGTAAGATATGGAGCCCACACACACCACAATTACAGGGTGGGCATCTGCAGTCCTATATAACATAGTAGTTTAATAAAAAGCTCTATTTTCAGCCCAAGTTGTAACACAGTGTAACTTAAGGGCTATGTATGAGTGTTCACATTCAGTAATGTGGGTCATGCACACCGGCAATGATGCAAACCCTTCCAATGTTGCGTCTGCAGTGTTCACCGGGCGCTGGCTGATGTCCTTCTGGACAGGGAGCTCCAAGATCCACGAGCTGTACACGGCAGCGTGCGGCCTCTACGTCTGCTGGCTGTCTATCCGCGGCATCACGGTGCTGTTGGCCTGGATGCCTCAAGGTCGCACGGTCATCATGCTCAAGGTCCAGGAGTGGACGTTCATGGTGGGTATCGCAGGCTTATACTAAGGCAGGGTCAGTCATTCTTGCTAACTTCCAGCTCAAATCAAAACGTTATCGCTACCGCGGTCCTCCTCCGCGGCGGCGCATCACACACAGAAACGCGTTGTGAAGCACAGCGTAGTTCTGCGGCCTTGTTGATACGGCCGGTGTTCGCCATTTTGTACATGTTAGTATTTACAGAGCCAGGGCTGTGTAGAAATGTCAGATTCGTTTTTCAACATGCACAGAGTAAGTAAGATAACAAAATGTGAGGAGATATTTGGTGAATTTGACAAAAAGTGTATTCGCTTACAATAACTGACTTTAACTTTAAGTTATCCTTAGCTCTGCCAGGTAGATAACACTCCCATGTTAAAAGGCATAGTCAGCATTTGGAAGCTAGTGCAGCCTTTGTGAAATTCAGCGAATATCTACTCGGGGTCCGCTAGCTGCCCGTTCTACACAGCCATGGCTATTTTAAATGGAAACACAATGTGGGTGCAGAACAATAACAATATCCTAAACATGGCAATGTGTTTCCAATGTGTGGGGCGGAGCTTTTGAGGGGAGCAGCCTATAGCGTTGAAGGGAGAGGTGTTTTTGTTTTGATGTGTGTGTGTCTCCAGAATGACTGTCATCTAAGAAAGATGTTGGCGCTCATGTTGTAGCAGTAGTGTGCAAACCTGCCAAGTGCTACAAATAGCATCCCTGGAGATTAACAGGGACAGATGCACATTAGCTCCCAGCACCAGAGAGAACTATTGGGGAATGAATGGGGTTCTTCCAGCTGGCGCGCTGCTAATGCTGTGTGTCCCGTACGTGTCTGCAGATCCTGAAGACCCTGGTGGTAGCTCTGCTGGTGGCGGGCGTGATCCCACTGCTGTTGGGCCTGCTGTTTGAACTGGTCATCGTGGCACCGCTCAGGGTACCCCTGGACCAGACACCACTCTTCTACCCCTGGCAGGTAGGAAGCTGTTGCTCTGTGTGTTACGTCCTCTCTCCCTACCTCCTTCCCACCACAGTCCAAACCAGGCATGTCAAACTCAAGAAAATCCTCATGTGGCTATCATAACTGGCCCGTCGGTATTATATAGTCTCCCTTAAGAAATTGCCAAAACAGAAAGATGGGTATCTGATGGGTATATTTACTTGCATTAGCCGTAAACCAGTTTGCCATGTTTGTGGAGCTGCCGTGTCTGTAATTAAAGAGTGGATAACATAAGAGGGGACTACGAGAAACAGTCCCAGCTCTTCATTTTGGCCCTCTCTGCAAATAAGTTGACATCCTGGTCTGTCCTGTTCAGCTCACAGTAAGCAGCATTGGTGGTGTTTTTATGTGAAGGCGTTGAACGATATGGGAATACTCAATTTGGAGACAGCGTTTATTGTAGACCTACATATTTACTCAAGTTCAGTATCCCTTTATGCAACCTGTTTGTTGTGTTCCTGTCGCAAGGACTGGGCTCTCGGAGTGCTACATGCCAAAATCATCGCAGCCATCACCCTCATGGGCCCTCAGTGGTGGCTGAAGACTGTCATCGAGCAGGTGGGTTTGATCTACAGCTGTGGATCTCAACCACAGTCTAGGAGTAAGGGGCCGTGTCCCCCAAACACGTTTTTAGCGCCCACAGCCTCGATTTCAGAGCGCTTCTCTCCAGCGCTTATTGCTATACTAGTACTATAGGAAGCACCAACTGGTCTCCAAACTGTGGTGGTCATTTGTGACCAAAATGTATTCAATATTTCAGTTTAGAAATGATCTCCTCTGTCTGAGAAAACACAAATCGCCCGTAACATTTTCTTTTATCGTTAGCGCCCTGTAAGACATGACTGTGTGTGTGAGGCCCAGGTCACTCTTGTATGGAGCTCCCCTCTAAGTTCAAACGCTGTCCTCAGGTTTACGCCAACGGCATCCGCAACATTGACCTGCACTTCATCATTCGTAAGCTGGCCGCCCCGGTGATCTCAGTGCTGCTGCTGTCCCTGTGTGTGCCCTATGTGATCGCGGCAGGGGTGGTACCAACTGTAGGTAAGGATGCACGATGTTGATGTTGCTGCAGTGTTTGGGTAGGAGAAACTACACTTGTGGTTAGGCCTGTCACAATAATTACTATATCGCCTTATCGTGCGATATATGGAAATGACCTTGATCATTGTTTTGACCAGCGATGACGTTGTATTTACACGCGTGTTGCTGACATAAGTTAAAGTGCTGCGCTGCTCCTGGCTCCTGTGCTCGTTTTTGTCTCTCTCACACACACGCACGCACAGAGCAGACAGCGACAGCTGATACGTGTTCCTCAAGGCCAATGGGTATTGTGTTGTTTAGGTAAATGTTTTTCCCGACGACTGCATAATTCCAGCAAACTACATTTAGAAGCATAAATGCGAAAATACGGCATTTGTTTTATTCGCTTTAAGGTTTGTAGCCTACCTATTTTGCCAAGCAATGAAACTGGTGTAACCAATCACAACAAATAATTCATGTCACATGACAATAGTGGAACAGAGGTGCGTTTAGAATTGGCAAACAGTTTTCCGTTTGCTTAAGCAGCAAAAGGCTTGCTGCTGGTTAAAATGTCTACCGGGCTACAGAAAATGTGGAATATGTCGGCCACGACAGTGTGTTGGATGCTTGGTTTGACAGTAGTGTGCTACTATTACTATAAAATGTTTCCTGTGTTTCAGGTAAACTTCTCCCTGCTTCCCTTGTCAACTCCTTGGGTCTATACAGTCATTCCACCCTGTTCTTGTCTGCCCTTAAAATGACAATATTGTTTATTGCAATTATTTCTGGGACAATTAATCGGCCAACAAAAAAATAGTTATCGTGACAGGCCTACTTGTGGTTTTGGCATTAGTGTAGGCATGTGTTGTGTGGGCCATTGCACCGCTAGTTGTTTAAAGGTTTGTGTGTGCGCGTGTGTGTGTGATGAATTCCTGTTACAGGAGTTACCCCCGAGATGGAGATTTTGATGCAGAGGAGAATCTACCCCTTTCTCTTGATGGTGGTGTCTCTCATCGGTATCCTGTCCTTCCAGATTCGCCAGTTTAAACGTCTTTATGAACACATCAAGAATGACAAGTAAGTAGCATCTATTGGTAGAAAACTAAAGGTTTATCCTATTCCAGGGAAAGGATATGACATATAATACAATATTACACATACTTTAATATTGCACACACACTTTGGAAAGCATTGAATTTCATCTGAAATGGGTAAATGAAAACATGAATACGACTTTGAGAAGTAAATTCAGCCCCGGAGATATCAAATTTCAATGCACATATGATGTCCTGTCTGCAGCCCAGTACAACGTAACCCCTTGCCCTCGCACTCTGCAGGTACCTGGTTGGTCAGAGGCTCGTCAACTATGAGCGCAAAGCGGCAAGAGCGAGCTCTGTTCCCCCATCTAACCCTGTCCCCGTTGTGGAATAGTTCGTGTGAGAAGTCACGTTTTGCACCTGAAAAATCCAACCTACACGTTTCTTTGCGGAATTTCAAATTAGTCCTTCGACTGAATCCTTTTGAACTTGATATTTAGGGATTTGATAGATGTCAATAACTTTTATCAGTTGCCCTATCCCAAAACTTTGGTAGGATGTTTGTTTATATGCAAGGAATGAAACACCCTGGGTCCGATCTGAAGGAGTACACTGTAATGTTGAAGGGTTGCAGGTTTAATTTGAAATGTATGTATTGTGGTGTCCATGCCTTGCTTTGTAAAGTGTTGCCTAAGAACTGTACATGTGTAAATACTTTGAACGCAAACTTTGTCTTAAAATAAGATACATGGATTAATGCAATGACTATTGTACATCTTAAAGTATATGTATATTAATTTATTAAATCAAATTGACAATTTATTATTGTGCCATTAATTTCTATGCATCTGGTATCGATTGAGAATGGGTAATCACAATTAAGATGAATATCTTCAATACATAATTTTAGGCGGGGTGATTGCCTCATCCTTGGGGATCAGTGGAGAATCCAACACAACTCCAAACTCACTCCGGAGAACATCAGGGATCTCTTCATCTTTAAGTTCCCTCGTGGTGGTTTTCACTTCCCTGTCGGTTCCAGCTGAGGGAAATGTCGTGGTGGTCAATTTGTGACCGATGTAGGTGACCCTTCCATCAGCTTTCAGAATAGAGCACAGCGACTTGCAGAAGAATATGGAGCTGGGAGAGCTTTGATGATAGTCGCACATCTGAGCGAAGTCTTCAAGTTTTCTAGGTTCAAGAGTGAACTTATAGACCTCTGTCCAAACTACAGATTCAACTCTACCCACATCCCCTTGCCACTCTAGGAAGTGTAAGTCTTGATCTTTCCTAATCCGATATACTCTATGGCCTTGCTTCTGAGGCTTGCAGGTATCTAGTGAAAGAGGAAACTGGAACCCCGAGGCGCCAAATCCTACATCGCATAGCCACTTCTGGCCCTCAAGGGACACCATTAAGATCAAGTGGTCGAAAGGTGGCCCATATCGGCAGGTACTCGAATTCCTCACCTGTCCTGAAAGCAGAGTGACGTCGAAGCGCATTTTGGTCAACAGCCAAGAGAATAGGCCATTATTCTCGTAACAGAAGCCACCACGATTTTGGTTCACAATTTTGTAATATAAAAGTTTAAGGTCCAAAATCACTCGGCTACCACTGTGCAATGTGAGGCTCTCAAACGGCACTGACAGCAGGTGACAGCTGTGCAACAACTGCAGCGCGTCCAAGGTTGACTCAATTGGTGCAGCATAACAAATCCTCAATAAATATTTCTCTAAATCCATCACCAAGTTGTGTAATATTTTCCTAAAACAAGTATACATGATACAGCCGAACATCGAACTATACTAGTTTGTCCGTGTTGGTGAATCCCGCTGTACTTTCACATAGCCTGCTTTATCTCTTCCTGGTTTTTTTTCGTGAGCGTTCGCATCTTATGTTTTCCAGCACATATACTATCCATTATGTGGAAAAAAAAAATCGGTTCGTTCGTAACATGTATAATTATAAAACGTAATCTATGGGTTTGTTTAAAAAGCTGCGAACACGCCACGTTGACTCTGAAACCCTTATTCAATTTTATCAACCTCAAGGAAATAAAATTGGTTGCTGACGTAACGCGACACTCCTTTTTTTCCAGTTTCAGGGGAGAAAGATGGCGCCCACTCACGTATTGAGATGCTGTCAACGGGGCTTAGCATGGATACCTGTGATATTTATCGCCCTGGTCGTCTGCTGGTCCTATTATGCTTATGTAGTGCAGCTCTGCATATGTAAGTACACGTCCTGCGGTCGGTGGTTGTCTAGTTCTATAATGAAGCACTTGCGATGTATGTTTTGACACCGGTGCTGCTGTCCAACACAGCGCTGCTGACCATCAGGAAGTAGCCTAAATGCGTTTACGCTTTACTTCAGTAATGTTGACCAGCATTCCAAACATTACTCATTTTATTTTGTGATTAGTTTCTTTATTTACGAGGGACAGGTAAACGGAAAAGTTGTACTGTGTCGATCTCCGTCTTGTCTATTGTTCTTACGCTTACCGTAGGCTACAGTAGTGAAGGCTGTCTGATGAGGTATCCTATTGCACTGTACTATCTAACTGGCTTGGATGCCATCTAATTATTAAATGGAATAACTTGGCTGCTTAGCCTGCCACCAGTCTCTGTAAGAAAATCAATGCAATTTCCTCTTTATTATTTCCTCACTTAATTATCAAATTGGTAAGGCCATTTTTGAGGTTGACTGAGAGTACAGTTTCAATTGATGTGCTTGTGCATGTGAAATCATATTGAATGCATTCCTATTAAACTATTTTAATGTGTTCTGTTTCTAACGTATTGCCTGTTTTTTGTACAGTCACCATAACAAGCTTAGGAGAGCAGAGTAAGTGTTTGCTTTTTTAACTTTTTTTAGACATTGGGTAGTTGGCTGTCCTATTTGGTCAGACAAGCAGTCTTTGAAGTGGCAATTGAACGCACCACTCACTGTATGTGACAAACTGGCACACATACTTTCAACTTACATTCTTTAGCCTAAACATTTGGACCATTTTATTACTGAACAACTAGGCTAAGCATTTAATGCACATGTATGCTCACCTCAATATATGATCAGGGGTTGATTTAATACTTTGTTTATCTTATTTTCTCCCTCCAGTTGTCTACCTGGTGTTCTTTCACATATCTTTCATCATGTTTGTGTGGTCCTACTGGAACACCATTTTCACTAAACCTGCCAACCCCTCCAAGGAGGTATGTTTTATTGTAGAAAACAGCCTGCTGTGTCTGTATATTTTTGTTTTCAATGTTATCTGACAAGCAGTTGTGTTACATTTGAAGCTTTTGTTTTAGTTGTGAATAAACTATTGCCTAAATGATAGTCAACAAACATGTAAGCATAACAACATTTATTTGATGTACTTATTTGCAATGTACTTTACGCACAAACCTTATGTAGTTCTATGACAAACATACACATTGAGCATGCTATCAATCAATTCCCCAATTGTCTGGCTGTAAAAATATTGTATTATTTTATGACACACTTTAAACAATGTCGCAGAATATATACCTATTTATAAATTCACATTTTGGACAGAGTATTTCTAGTCTGATGAATTAGCATTTTTTTTAATCCCTCCCTTAATATTCCTCCCAAATACTCACAACCAATGTGCTTGGATCCAACAAAGCGCACATTCTCTCATACCAATTTTGACTTTGGCAGTCATTTGTGCTTTGCTAATTAATGTAGTAACTTTCAGATGAAATACGGTACCCCGAATGCAACCTGTATTAAATGTTAACAGTGACAAATACTCCCACAAATTTTATAAAAGCAATGCCCTCCATGCCCATTAAATGCAGCGAACAATTTTGATAGTAGGTTTGCCAACTTTAGTCATTCAGTAAAAACCGTTTGCTGGGCGTTAGAAACATTCAATACACTGAACTATTAGTATTTTAGCCTAGTCTCATACTCCTGAATTTAACAGCCAACTGCCTTTTAAAAAATGTTTTTAAAAGAGGTTCTTTAGTTTGAGATATCACACTTCACTCCTCCTCATTAGCTCTCTGTCCATCTTTGTTCTTCTTCTTTAGTTCTGCCTGCCCAAGCCTGAGAAGGAGCGCTATGAGAAGGAGGAGAGGCCCGAATCTCAGCAGGAAATTCTGTGGAGAGCTGCTTCTTGCTTACCTCTCTATACTCGCACTGGGGCCGGAGGTACATCTGGGGTTGTTTTAATAACAGCATTTTGCCTAGATCTCACATTTTGTCACTGACAAGCGAAATGGTAGTCTGAATGATCTGATTCTGGTGGCTTTATAAATCTATATTAAGTAGTTCTACACTGCTACCACATCACAAACATTAATGCATCTTGGCTGTGTGTAGTGATCATGGACGTGCATTTGTTTACGCGATACAGCCATCCGCTACTGTGACCGCTGTCAAGTCATCAAGCCAGACCGCTGTCACCACTGCTCTGCTTGTGACATGTAAGAACCACCTACTGCGTTTACATTAAACTTAAAGCCTAGGGTTAGGGTTACCATTTTAAACTATCATGAAATTAGATTTTAACAGTATTTACGGCCTCTTAGTTTCAATATGTGTCTAAAAAGTTATCTTTCTCCCTAAACCAGGTGTGTTCTGAAGATGGACCATCATTGTCCCTGGTATGTTGATATGCTTTTTTTGGCTGTCTTGGTCCTGTGACTCAAGTCACAGTTGCATAAAGGGATACTGAACTTGAGTAAATATGTAGGTCTACAATAAACGCTGTCTCCGAATTGAGTATTCCCATCCCGAACGTAATGTTCAGCCTCACCATTTTATGTCAAATGCATTCTCACTGAAAATCTTCACCATTTTATCTCAAATGCATTCTCACTTAAAGTCTCCACCATTTTATTTCAAATGCAATTATCAATTAAAGTCTCCACCATTTTAAGTCAAATGCGTTCTCTGCGCCAGCCAGAAGTAGTGACTCCACATCTTGATGTGTTTCCGTGTGTCCGTCCAGGGTGAACAACTGTGTCGGGTTCTCCAACTACAAGTTCTTCATCCTCTTCCTGGCGTACTCGCTGGTGTACTGCCTGTTCATTGCAGCCACGGTGCTGCAGTATTTCATAAAGTTCTGGACGGTGAGTAACGATGCGCTGGCCGTCCGCCCGCCTACGCACTCTTCGCCACAGCTTGCCTGCGTGTTTGTGTGGGTGTGAGACAGAGCTGGGGGTTGGCGACAGGTAGCATACTCCAGTGTCTTACGTGGAGTGTCTAGTGGAGACTAGAACCGTTCCGTTGACAGACAGTGTTGATGGAATCATTAGCAGGCCCCCTTGTAAAAACGACATTTAAAGATGTTTTTCACACAGGCACCTGTTTCCGTTTGGATCAAGACCGCACGTGGGGATGTTATTTCAGATGCTAGCACGTTATTGCTGTCGCAACCAACCAAATCACCTGCTTCGATTGGGCTCTACCACACTGACGCTTTTGTTTTGTCATTTTTTTTTTTTGTATTTTGTTTTTTTTTGAGTTCCCAGACTGCTCTGTAAAGCAGAGCTAATTGTAGAGGACTTCAGGATGGCTTTATCCAGGCTTGCTTTATCCAGGCTTGCTTTATCCAGGCTATCTACATAAAGACAAAGTATGCTCTCTTCTCCCCCGACCCCTTGCAATACCACTGCACTGGTGCAGAGGAAGCAGTGCTGTATGCATCCTCCCGTCCATTCTGCTTGGTACGGAGCCTCTCTATCGCATCTGTCCCCTTGCACCCCTTCGCCCTGGTCTGCCTTGCCTGGTTGTCGCACACTGCTCCATTGTTCTGCTCTCTGACTCCGTCTCTCTCCATTGAGTGGTTTCCCCTCCTTCGCAGTTTTCTCCCCCTCTCCTCCTTCTCGACTTCACCGCCTGTCTCCTCCTGTTCCATCACTGCCTCCACTGCTCCCTGTTTCTCCTGGCTTTTTCTCACCCTATGTATAACCCCGTTGCCTTTTCGCGCTCCGACCCGTTCTGCCTGCCTTGCTAACCTGTGTGTGTCTCTGTTTGTGCTGAAGCTTTGCCGGAGGAAATCGGCAGAGAACTGCCCGAAGGTAACGACAGCCACCACGTCCAAACCCTTAAGTGTCGGTGGTGTCGAATTCAACGCTGTTCGTGCTCTCGCTCTCTCGTTGATGCTCATTTTCTCCCTCTCTCCTCCCCCAGAATGAGTTGGCCGACACTCCTGCCAAATTCCACGTCCTGTTCCTCTTCTTTGTGGCAGCCATGTTCTGCATCAGT
Source organism: Amblyopsis rosae (assembly GCA_025399935.1). Taxonomy (NCBI): domain Eukaryota; kingdom Metazoa; phylum Chordata; class Actinopteri; order Percopsiformes; family Amblyopsidae; genus Amblyopsis; species Amblyopsis rosae. Next base: position 8,288 of record JAODTR010010789.1, on the reverse strand, counting down.
ATTTTGTCTCTGTTCAGCTACCACCTGTGGCTCGTTGGGAAAAACAGGTCCACTATAGGTAACTAGTGCGCCTTCACACACCTGGGTAGGACCATTGCCGTTTTACCCTCTTTTTTTATTTTTTTTTTAAGGACTAATCATCAGTATTTAAATACAAATGAACATTAATCGTAGAAAAGTATTCAATACTGATGATTAGTCCTTATAACACTACAAAATAACACTACATTTCAATGTGACCAATTTTCTCTTTAAACCATTGATTTAATCCATCTGGCAAATTGTTATCGTATGCCTTCTGACATATTGTTTGTGTCGTTTGTGTTTTGTCGTCCTCTCAGAGGCGTTCCGAGCGCCAGTCTTCAGGACCGGCTCCGACAAGAACGGTTTCTCTCTGGGCTTCCGTAAGAACATTGCTCAGGTCTTTGGAGACCAGAAAAAGTATTGGCTGCTCCCAGTCTTCACCAGGTAGAAGGCACATTTGTAATTATTTTAAAGTGACTTCGTTAAATAAAATGTGCACTGCTACTTGTAAATTGACTATTACACTGGAGTTCCTGTTTGATGAATTAACATGTCATGAGTGTTATTTTTATTATTTTAAATTTATAAAAAATTCTAATTTCTCCTGGATCCCTCCAGCCAGGGAGATGGGCTAACGTTCCCCACACGGTTGGTCAGTGCAGATCCAGAGCAGGCCACTGTCACTTTGCATCCAGAGCCCAGTAAGAGGTGAGCTAATGCAGGCAGACCTTACCTTAGCACGCTGATGTTGGTGTTACCTATAAGCAGTGATGGCTTCTTTTTGTTATTTTTGCATCAGCGCTGCCGACGTTCCAGTGAGCCCTGTCAGCGAGTCACAGAACCGTCTCCTAAGCAACGACCAGCACGCTAACAGCATATCTAATAGCCCCGTAAAATCAGGTAAGACAGCAGTAAATGTTACAATATATTTGGATTGGCGGAATCTGTGTCACTGACTGGCTAACACTACACTTTGTATTTCCCAGCTGAAAGTGAAACCGTTACAATCTCTATGGAGAGTGAGTCCTAACCAGGTGTGAAGTGCTTAACTATCTTGTGTTTGCATGCGCACAATTTCATACTAATTGCCAGAAAACAATATATTAGTCAATTATTTTTACATATTCTTCCTTATTTTATACAGGCGAGAACATCCCTGCCATCTATTATGCCTTAAAACAATGCCACACTTAACATCGTCGCCATGGAAACGGCCTCCTGGTTATTCAGCATAGCTTTAGGACGCCCATCACAACAGAGGCTGATGGCATTATAGCATTGGGTGCCGTGAGCATGGTTTTGTACCTTTTTTTTATTTATTTATTTTTTTTTTATTATTATTTATTTTTTATTCTTTCCTCTTTCATTTCCAACACACATCCTTGCTCTCATACGCATACATAAGAGAGAAATGCATTCAGACGGAAACTTGTTTAATTTTTCTATGAATTTGAATTGGGAGAGTTTTAGACTAGAATGTTGGAGGGCCGCTGACGGATCAGAGCCTAACTCGATGCTGGGGTGGTACTGTGAGTGTGGGGAGTAAACTGCTCCACACCCCCCCACCCTCCTGCCTGGGGAGGGCCTAGTAGGGGGAGAAAATCCGACCCTACTAGGGCAAACGGAAGATTACAGCCACAGTAGAGAGAGCAAGGTCAACTGAAAACACCTTGTGGTGTTTGGCAGGATAATAAAAACCAAACTCATCAATGAGATAACTTTTTTTTTTGAGTATGGGCCACACCTAGAGCTGATTGTACACCAAGACAAACCTGGACTATACTACTGGTAGACCCCATTGTAGGGTGGATCCAGTCATTATAGGGGTGCTACAACTGGGTTTTTAATAGTGTTTCAGATGGAAGAGCACAAGAAGGCGCATTTGCACTTTCTAATTTGAGCATCGCGTTCATGGACTGGAGAGCTGCTTTTAGTATCACACATACTTTGGATATATTTAACTGTTTGTGCTTAAAATGCATTGTATTACTTGTAATGTGCACTAAAATTCAATTTTTCTATGTAACCATAGGTTAAGTTTTCAAGTAATTATGTTTAAGCATGTTTTGATCTGGGAGATTCATTTAATACAATCTTGTTTCTTTGACTAAATGTTCTTATACGTATAGTGCTTGACTGGTGTTGGGTTGTAGCGCCCCTAGATGTACAGCTGTTCTTCCCAGCCAGCACACAACTGTGCATGGGTCAGACAAAATGAGAGCCTAGCAGAGCTGTATTTGCAGGGTAGACATGGGTGCTAACTCCAAAGTTCTAGGGCTCAGTGCTAAGTTATAGGGACTGGCAGATTCACACAAAAACAATGTTTTTGTAGTGCTGGTTTCAACCACAAGGGTAACTTTTTGTTAATTATACAGTACAATGTGATTGTTGAATGTGTGTTTGTTGTTTTTTTTTTACACCCCCCTTTCATTCTGGTTATGTTGTCAGCCACCGAATTCCTCCCAAGGCCAGCAAGATGAGATGTTTAAATTGAGCACTGCTATTGTGAAGTGATTTATTTATTGATTGAAATTTTGGAAAGAAGGAAAATTATGTTCAAGATGAAAAGCCAGAATCATTTGTGAGTAAACATCTTCTAAAAACCTACTTTTATACAACTCAGTCCTTAAATCGTGTTAACAGACAACCACCATTTCTTGCCAAAAAAGAGCTGACCTACCAGAAACAAAATCTAAAGTGTTTACAACATGTGCCTGTACTGGCATACATCTCATTGGTCAGTTATTACCGAATGTAAAGATGGTTTGTTTATCTTGACAGCGCAGTGTTTAGTGCTACTTATATCACCTCAGCTCCCTGCTGTGGGATGGGATTTCCTTGCAGTAGCAACACTGGCCAGCAGGTGGCAATGAGACTGGCTCATTTATATCAATGGGATTGTTTACCATATCTACATCTGGCTCAGGGGTCTACTAATTTTGTGTATTTTTAGAAAGTCAGATTTGTGTCTTTCTAAAGTTTGCATGGTACTCCTTCATGCCATTTAATAAAGTACAAATAATTATTTTCCAGGAATTGCCTCGTAAATCTAATTCCAGTAACAAATGTATTGTGCTCAACTCTTGATTAAAACTGTTCTGATAAAATCAGGTGCAAAATATTGCTTCTAACACGCAAATAATAGACTGCTATGTTCTAGGATAGGATGTATTCAAGACTTATATTCCTTTCTGAATGAATTGTATTTATATGCAACTCACCTCAGCTGGACTGATAATAGCGCACCACATCTCTGATTGCCATCAGTGGTTGTTTAGGATCAATTACATGCTTAAATGTGTCTGGAAGCATCTCTTATTGAACTACTAGGCTGTTGTGAACACATTTTTCACAGACACTTATGGTGTGTAGACTAATTTCATTGGTGGTTTGTGTCTTTTGGTAAATGTCACGTGTGTCAATTGTACTAAATTTAATACAAATTGGACTAAGGCTACTGTATATTAATTGACCAGCTTTAGAGTGGCCAGATTTTTGGGCTGTTTACCTATTTAATTGCCTATTTTCCCCCAAATCATGTTTGCCACTAATGCCAGTGGTTTGTGTGTGTGTGCGCCTATACAGTGCACATCAGAACAAATATTTAAGGTGGGGGAAATTATTATTTTTGTAAACATGCATCATAAATAATTATTGGGTTATCAAATAGTTCACATTGATCAAAACATTTTGCATCAGTTATGTGTGGCCACTGACTAAAGCTTTGCAACATTTGTATTAAAACAAAAAACCACTGGTCATTGAGACTAAAGTGTATGTGTGAATGTGTTTTTGTAATGCTTTGAGTGCTTTTTTTGTAATATCCTGTAACAAAATGCCTGTGCAAGCCATGATGTTTTTTTTTGTTTTTTTTTACATGTCTTATGCTCAAAAGCATGGAGTCTAAATGTGTGTTGCAAGTAAAAAGTTTTTTGGGTCCATATATAAATAGATGCATTGACTCTTGCATCACCTCATTAAATGAAGCCATATATGGACACTCCTAAATATGGAGGTCTGATCATTTGCCTTTTTGTAACATGCTGCATGTGTAATGCAGATGTAGCCGATATGATCTGTGCTATGGCTACATTTGAGTCCATTTTGTTCAAATGTCCTGTTTACTTTATGTAAGTATATTGATTATATGTAAAAAGTGATGGCATATATTTTTTTCCAGTCTGATTAACCTGTTCCTATTTTGTGAATGAAATATATGCATCTACTAGATTAACATGCTAATAATGATTTGCTACATTAGTAGCACCATTTACTAATTCACTTTTTATTTTATACTTTTTATCAATTCTGTTGATTCATTTATAGCGGTGGCTCCATTTCAGACATTCTGTTCTAAATTTTGTATATATGTAGTAAATGTGTCTTTCTAAATAAAGACAAAGGGTTCACTCATAATTCCACTTATTTCGGGAGTTGTTTCACAATGTATATGGGTACAAGTCTAAATGTCCAGTCTAATTCAGAGCAGTTACAGCAATTTATGCAGTATTTTCTTAGCAGAGGCATTATATGTAATGTTGACCGTGAGGCAGATTAAATCTGCTCTCTACCCCAACAAGGCTAAACCCTGACTTGTGCTAATGAGGTGATTCAGGGAATGTTTGTGTGCTGATATAGCAGCCCAAATGTGTAACTGCATGGCCCATTTCCATTTTCTTCAGAAACAGCTGAACAGGATTAATGTGTGGTGGAATGTTGCAAAACTTCAATCTCCCTTTGTAATTCTGTGAATATGAGGGGTTCTGTCTCAGATCTAGTGTTAATACATCATTTCTGGAGGGAAGACCATTTTGCCTATAGTGGGCTATTGAGCTGCAGTCTAATTACTATCGTACGTCATTAAGAATACCCTTAACTAACAAACCCTAACCTGACGTAGTGAGTACAAGTACTATGTGGGCAGTATTAACTATTATTTAATAAATACATTACTTAAGAACAGAAAGCTATAGGTGAGCATTTTTTGGGTGTGTGAGTCCAGTATTACTTATAGTTCATCCCTAATATACCTGTACTGTATGTATCAGATTCTCAATGATAGGCTTATTGATTAACCGTTAACTCACTATTGCATCGTTGTGTTACAATGTTAATTTTGTATGCCCTCAAGTAAAGCGGTGCATCATAGCTAATGATCTAATTAGAATAGTTACCATTATTGGAGTATTCTGCTCCTGACAACACCATATGTTTGAACAGGAATCTACATAAGGTCAGCCATGGCTCCTGTTGCCAACAAATGAAAAAGGGGCGATACCATTGGAAGACAGAATAGTATCTGGTTGCGTTTTCTTTCATGCATGGTCCTGCAACCCAGAACAACAACTCATTCTTCATAGTCTAACTAACTGCAGTGAGCCTGTGGTAGACTTGGTTCATAATGTGGAGCTGGTTCAGCAGTCATGACTGAAATTCCTCCAACAATGGGAGGAAGAGAAACTGTTCCCACATCTGTCAATCCAGTTCATGTTGTGTGTGTGTCTGTACACTGAGGATGTGTACTCCTAAGGTGAATGCCCTCCGTGTTGCTTTATGTCAAGCTGATTCACTGACGAGCAAACAGTCCTTGGTGAAAAGTTGTTCCACAAGGTCAAAGAAACCAAAACGCACCTTTTGGCTAAGACCTTCTGCAATCATTCTTTCTTTAACAAAACAAATGCTATTGGGGGGACGGGGGGCGGGTTACATGTTTTGCTTGCCTCTTTATTTCTCTTTGATTTCTTTGAGTCATATTGTCTGTCTTGACAAAAAGTGAAATGTTATTCCACTATATCTCTGGGTGTAATATCTTTCTTGCTCTGAGTCATAATAGTCAGTCAGTGTTCTGGTGAATCTGTTGCCCGTGGCTATGCATCATGCTTATTAAGGTGTGCCATGCTGCGTTTGTTGTCTAGACATGAATAAAACCATTCTAAGGTCGGACATACCAAGTGTGTATCCTGTATTTATTTCAAATGAGTACAGTGCATGCACGCACAAGACCAATGTACAAAGTCATTTGAACAATGATTGCCCTCATACAGTACATGTTATGTAGAAGGTGTAGCACCTCTGATGGTAGTATGCATAACGTAGATAATTTCCATTCAAAAACTAAACTATAGCATTAACCCATTTACAGTATACCCAAACTCTTGTCACAAACTGTCTAAATTGTGCAAATGTGCTAATTACATATTGGAGTTTCAATAATTAATTTGACTTTCCATCATTTTAAATAATTGTAAGTCCATCCATTGATTCATCCATATTCATCCGCTTATCCAGAGTCGGGTCGCGGGGGCAACAGCTCCAGCAAGGGACCACAAACCTTCCTTCCCCGAGCAACATTAGAAAGCTCTGACTGAGGGATCCCGAGGCGTTCCCAGGCCAATGTGGAGATATAATCTTTCTCCACCTAGTCCTGGGTCTTCCCTGAGGCCTCCTCCGAGCTGGACGTGCCTGGAACACCTCCCAAGGAAGGCGCCCAGGGGGCATCCTTACCAAATGCCCGTACCACCACAACTAGCTCCTTTCAACGCAAAGGTGTAGCGGCTCTACTCAGAGCTTCTCACCATATCTCTAAGGGAGAAGCCATTTCGGCCACTTGAACCCGTGATCATCGTAAATCATATTTCCTATAATATCCTACTTGGACATGAACTCATTGCAAATTACTTTAGATGTGGATAAGTGTCGACTAAATTACCTAATTATGTTTTAATATGTTGCCTAGGCCGATTTATTCTATCATTCAGATATCATTAGCAATATAGAATTATAGAACAAATATAAAGGTGTCTACCTGAAGCTAGTCTAATTTGTTTTTACAATCTATATAATATATATATATATATATATATATATATATATATATGGATAAAGAGTGTCTGATTCAATGGGCCAATGGAAACATGCAGTCCTCATGAACGAGCAGTTCATGAGGACTGCATCTCTGCATCTCTGCACTTATTAACCACAATATAATACAACTTTTTATTTTTTTAAAAGGGGACAGACTGTTCCCTTTTCTCCATGCTGTCCTAAGTCTCTACCATCACGGTTTGCTGTGTTGCATGGGGATGCTCTAATCATTCTGAAAAAGAAAACAGTGCATGGCATCCCCACAGACATGCAGAGGAGAAAAAAATGGCTAAAATCAGCAGGAGCGATCTTAATATGAGTAACAGATTGCAACAACAAAAAAAATGTGAGGTTATCATTCAAAAAAGCAAACATTTTCACAAAGGTGAAAAAGATTACTTAACTAAGTTATATTTGGCTCTGGAAAAGCTATACCTTAATTCATGGAGGCGGGAGCTGTTCACCAGGGAAGACATTCTAACTGAGCACTTCACTCACTGATAGCTTCTATGACATTTTAAAGAAAAAAGTATACTATATTTATAGCTCTAAAATACTACATGCGGCCACTTTATACCAAAGTACGCGACCTTGTAATTCCATGTCATTTACTGATTCTGACTGAAGAAAATACTTTGGATAAAACTATAGACATACTAGCCTAGGCCTTGTTTGTCTAATACTCCGCTATTGGGCTCTGGGGAAAGATGGAGCTAGCACATAGCAGAATAGTTCCGTTATTAGTTTAACTTGCAAATCGTCCTTTACGATTAGCTTTACATCGATTTTACAATGAATTGTGATTTGTCAGACAGCTGACGAGTAGCGAGTGGGATAAAAGGCGGGTCTACCTACTGTATCTTGTCAAGTGCACGGGGAAGAGCACACTACTCGTGAAACTTTCGCGGTGCATCCATATAGTTCTAATGGGTGCATCTTGTGCACAGTCGGTTCTTCTGTAGAGCACGTTTGCAATGTAAGCAAACAGATAGCCTGTACCTACCGTGTAACATTTGGGAAGTATACGTCGCGACATTGTTTAGCTTACTTCAGTGAAATCACCAGACGGCAGAATGGACGGCTCCAATGACACTTTAATTCATCCTAGTTGCAAGGAAAAACCACCTCTTGCTATCGACATCATCATCAGTAAGTTTATATTCTACGATCAAATAGGTAGCCTATTTTATCTGCATGGATAATGCTTTTATTCACTGCTAATAGGCCTATATACATACATCCATTATGCTGAGATGCTGTGCACAAAATTGAGAAGTACGATAGCGTAATGTAGACAACATATCAGATTGAGCTATCTAGTAGGCCTATATAGGCATGTGTTTGGGTTTAGAATAAGGCACATACATACATACATATATATATATATACACATATATATA
>JAODTR010010780.1:0-28859 GCA_025399935.1 Amblyopsis rosae | reverse complement strand
TTTATATTAAGCCTCTACATCCTTTAATGACATGCTAAGACTAAAATGACTGATTTCCCTTGACTATCCCTTTAATGAGCTAATTGCTGATCTTAACCTACAGTATCTACCGTTGGAGAACAACTGATTAAACAAGCCCTGTCTGATCTTCAGCAGGCCACAATCAAAGTGTCTTGTTTTGATTGGTGGAATCAGTTGCTTTTCCTACGTTACCATAGAAACAACTGGTACTGAACAGTTTGTACAGACACAGGCGGCCTTAGTGAAATACAACAAAGTGCACTTTCTTAACTGTAGGGTAGGAGATCAGAGGTTTGAAGAAAAATATAGAAAATCTCACGCAGTCTTTTTTTCTTGATCTCTCTCTCTCTCTCTCTCTCTCTCTCTCTTTCTTTGTCTTATCCCTGTTTTTTGCCAGATTTAAAGCAGATGTCAGTAGGTCTACATAGTTTCCATAGGCTATACAGCTCACAGCCAGGCCTAAGTGAGCTTTAATCACACTTATTCTAAATCAAATGTCCATGACAGTGGCTACTTCTCTCTGTGTGTGTGTGTGTGTGTGTGTGTGTGTGTGTGTGTGTGTGTGTGTGCACGTGTGTTTGTGTACGTTTAAATTTGGAAACACATTTCTGAGAAAACAGCAGCTGAATTTGCCAGAGAGGCAATGTGCTTTTGAAGCTCACAAGACATTGTTTTATGGGTTAGTGATTAAGGGTAATGTTAGGTTTAGGTTAGGGTGACACCCACCACACATGGATGTGCACCACACCCACGCCCTCCCTACACACGCACACACTAAAGTAGCCACCAGGGCCTCAAATCTTACCCTACGGCTAGCAGTTAGGGACATGGTATGGAAAGAAGGGAGTAATACAAAATAGCTCATCTAAATAGGACTGCCTTCAGGCTGAGTCTACCCTGATCTGTTTCTGTGTGTGTGTGTGCGTGCATGTGCGCTGTGCGCGGGTCAGTGAGTGAGTGAGTGAGAGTGATAGAGAGAGAGAGAGAGAGAGAGAGAGAGAGAGAGAGAGAGAGAGAGAGAGAGAGAGAGAGAAAAGATGCAAAAGTCTGAAGGAAGGATAACAGAGCACAGAAATACTTAGTATACTTAGTAGTATATACTACTACTAGTGCTGTTAATATGCTGGGAGGTGGAAGGAATACGTTTCAAGTACTTGCGTACAAGAGTACTGTAGTAGAGTAGGTTGTCAAGTACTTTTAGGTATTTGGCAAAACACTTCTACTCAAGTATAATTAATTATGAAGTGAAGTACATCAGTGTGACTTGCTGGACCACAGTCTCACGGTAAACTATTTATTTTCTGCGCGGGGATGAAACGTGAGTGGCGAGTGGTGACACACTGTAGATGCCATCCACGCTGCTGTGTTGCTCTCTCCCTCTCAAAGCAAATGACAGCACAGGGATTCCTGGAGTATACTACCGCACACACTCAACATATAGTAAAACACTATGCATTTAACTGGGCAATGTAAGAGCCATTGGTCTGAGTAACATTCGTTTTCTACCCTAATTCTGTTGTCATACAACGCTTCTACTGTACATGCATGTGCGTACAAAATGGCAGTATCCAGGATTATGGACTCGTGTAATCTCCTATAGATCTTAACACTGGCAGGCAGTACCTCTGTGACAACTGCTATAATGATGACTTCTTATCTTCTCAGTTTGAACCTGTTAGACTCCAGAGTGTCTGGGGACATCCGCTGATCCCCTGGGTTTCTATTTGTAGGTCTGCTCTGGTGGGAACGTTGACACTGTTCTCTCTGCTCCAGCGAACTAGGTTAACAATGGCAGTGGTTCCACATCTGTTGCATGAAATGCCTATATTGTATGCTAGTAATATTAACACTCAAATTATCATATTCATAGTTTCTCTTCAAGTGATGCTGTCACTTGATTTGGCTCAAATATGGTTGTTTATTTCAAAATACACAGTACTGGTTTTGTATGCGGTGTTGGATCTTCCAGTACGCTGGAGGATTTGTTAGTTGAATCACTGTTGCGTAGCGTAATACAGAGTATGTCTACGTTGCTTTGACAAACTCGCTAGCTTTTCATTTTTCACCTGCAAAGGCAGGCAGGCAGGTGATTGGCTGGGATGAGCCAGCATGTTAAGTGTCATGTTGCCGATTTCTGGCACGGCATCATGCACATCGTGGTTGTCAACGAGGTTTTGTTTCTGTGGCAACGACACCATGTATCACACACGGCAACACATCAAGGTCAAACGAGCGCCGCCACACACACAGACCAGAGGCATGATCACATTTGTAAACACTGAAAAACAAACACACAATGTGCATGTTTTGCTACGTAATGTCACAGTAATTCTAATTAAATTCAGACCTATTTATAATTATCAATTACAATATGTACGCACGCACGCACACACACACACACACACACACTGAACCAATTATGTGAATTTGCATAAACAGGCAGCCAGTAGAAAAACATGTTACAGTTAAGAATCAATTTAGGCGCGTGCACACACACACACACACACACACACAGACACACACAGACACACGCACACACGCACACACACACAGATCAGGCTGGGATCTCAAAGCCCTAGAATGAGCACAGATTGGCCTACTGAGATGCATGGTGAGAAGCTATAATCTGTGTGTGTGTGTGTGTGTGGAGTCAATGCGTTTAAGGGCATCTACTGGCTGTGTGTGTGTGCTTATTATATATCAATAAATGACAAATCAAGGCAGCCTGGACTGTGTCTTCTCTTTACCAGAACCGTAGGACGCACAACATGCTTGTGGTTTAATCAAGGCATACATGAGCTCACATTTCCTATTAGCTGGAGTTGTTTTACAGCAGCGGTAGCCTCAAGCACATACCTTCACAAGAACAGTCAGAAAATCAGGCAGGGTCATTCTCCAGAACGCTTGCTAACATCAAGCTCAATCAAAACAATATCCCTCCGTGGCACTGCCCCACACATAGAAATGCACTGTGAAGCAAAGCGTAGTACTGCGGCTTTGTTGTTGTGAGCGGTGTTCACCACTATGTTTATGTTCCTATTTAGGAAGCCAGGGCTGTGTAGAAGTGCCAGATTATTTTTTCAACACGGACAGAGAACGGTAAGCTAGCGAAATGTCAGGAGACATGTGGTGAATTTGACAAAATATGTATTATCTGACTAGGGATGTCACGAGAACCGATACTTCGGTACCAAGTCGATGACAACATTTTGAAAACATGACGGTACTCGTTGTTGTACAGTACAGTAGGTACCGGAAATCATACGTGCACGCGTACGGTACCATAAGTGCTCCACCTCCACTCGTCAAAAAGAAAAACAGCAAGGCTAATTTGCGCTCCAGGGGGATTATCAGAGAGTAATACATTCACCAAAAATAATACGGTACCTTAAGATATGCAAATGGTGCCTTCGACCTTTCCAGCAATAGTTTCCATTTTATCAAGACTTAACCGTAAAAAGTTCCGCTATTGTCATTTGACATCAATGGTTTGTTGATAAACACATCGCCTGGCGAAATTTAAACAAAATCAACCTTGAAGCGAATAAAATATGCAGGACTACATCGCATATTTGTGTTGCAAACATTCACGTGTTTATGCTGTAATTTTCTACAATGCATTTTAACCGACACTTCGCCTCGCGCTTCGATACCTCCGGAGCGCTGACCGGGATCTCGGTGAATGTTTACCCGCCCTAGAAGCACTCTCGTGCGAGCACCAAGTCACGGAGGTCCCGGTGGTACTTCCGCTGAGCCCCGAGCAAGCCACACAAAGCCACAGACATAAGACTTCAATTAGCATTGGACATTATACCATTCATGCTATGTACAGACAATATTACAGTAGCCAACCCCATGGCACATACTGTAGATATCTCCCCAGTCTCAGAAGAGATGACATTGAGAGATGGCAGTCTCAGCATACAACTTACGAGCTTGATATACCTAGCTTTATAATGTACTTAGCTAGGCTACATAAACAGTTAGAGCCTCATTTAAGTATATGTTAATATTTTATAAATATATATATATATTTTTTTTTTTTTTTTAATTAATTTATTTATTTATTTACTTTATTTATATATTTTTTTTTTTTGCCCCGTGGTATCGAAATGAGTATCGAGAACTGTGGAATTTCACTGGTACTGGTATCGACTATTAAATTTCTGGTATCGTGACATCCCTATATCTGACTATAGCTTTAACCAAAGCCAATCAGTTAATTGGCTAACCCTAGTCAGATTTATGCACACACGCACAAACCTACCTGTGAAGATTCATGTTTTACACACACACACACCCACACACCCACACACACGCAGAATTTTCTAGTTTCAAACTGAAGCAATTGTTTTTTTCCTGTTCAGTGCCTACATTGTTGAAATAATGTATGCACTTGCTGGCACATTGGTCTTAACATGATGTGTGGTCAAGTGTATTGTTGGAGCATTCCTATCTTGAGGCAGCAGAAAGCATTTGTGCGATTGACCAACAAAAACCTGGTCTGAAGTCAATGGTGCAATATTTCACTGTAATGCTAACCACTACCAAGATAGTATACTGTTTATGCACGGTGGGTGTGCGACGTGCGTACAGTTACACACAGAGAGGAAAGCGCAGGAGTACACAAACATGCAAAAGATTACAAATAAAAAGAGAGTACAATGAAAGTTTATTAGCGTGTATATCAACATACTGTATATTATGGAGCTTTTGTGAAACCCTGCCGTACATGGTCTACTCGCACACATTCACTTAGTGCGCGGGCAGATGAGCAGTTTCTTCTACAGAATAGCACTTTTTCTTATAACTTTGCATATCCCCCTTTAGCCCACCTGGCTTTTAAATGCAATGGGATTTGGGACACATTGATTGAAGGGAGTGGGACACATTGATTGGTTTATTGTATGTTACGCCCAAAACACACCCATGAATAATGAGAGAGTACAACCCCTTTGAACCGTGCGTCTGGTGTGTCCAGCCTTTAAACTTTGCTAGTTTAAAGGCTGGACACACCCTATACTGCGAGCATCATATCATTAACATCCTTAAAATAGGAGACATTATCTCCTGCTATAGAGTAGAAGTGTATCCTCACTCAATACACACACACACTCACATACTGACACTGTACATACCCGTAGCACACAGCAAACTATAGCAGTATAAGGCTGTCATCAGTGAGGCTGTAAGGTTTTGTTGAGGTCTATAGGTCAACCCCAACACACACACACACACACACACACACACACACACACATACACACTATACTCTCACTACACACTCACACACACACCAGCCTTCTGTGAATGTGGTATCGTTAGCAACAGACATTCTGTATTAATTAGCAGAAGAAGAGAACATGTGTTTGAGGAGAACGTGTTTACACACAGGAGAGTCTCCCTATATTCATCTTCAGCGTTCTGTGAAAGGACACTTTATTAATCAGAACATTTTATTTCAATAATTTACATTTGATTGTAACACATAAAGGTGCTCCAAAATATTGTTTACTTCGGGAAAAGTCTGTATTGAGAAATATTCTCCACTGATTAATAATGTAGACCACCAAGCTATTATTTGGTTGTGACCTCCCCCACACACATACTGTAAACAAACACACACACACACACATGCACACATAGGTACTACGGCTACAAAATACGAAGTAAACTGTAACCTGAGACCACACAACTTTCACACCTCTAGCTGCAGGCTGAACCAGAATTGAGGTGTTTGTGGATGTGTGTGACCTATAAAGTGGGTGTGTCAGTTTGTGTGATTGTGAATGCATGTAAAACTTGTGTGGTGTGTGTGTGTGTGTCCATCTCTGTACTACACCGACGTACTGAATTTGTGTGTGGCTGACACCATGGTTTTGTGTGTCCACACCACACCCTGCATTTCTTTGAACGTGAGGCCTTGTGGCAGCATATTGTCATTCAGGAGGACATAACCCACATGTCATAACCTCCCTTTCTTACAGGGATGCTTTGACTTGTTGTCCCACTGTTTATAAACAGACTTGCTGTGTATGAATGAATACAGTTTGCACACTGCAGGCGGGGTTGGGAGGGTTTCAGGGAGCTCTGTGTGAGCAAGAGTAGGTGCACGTGCTCGGGGATGCCACAGCCACGCCACAGTCACACCAGTCTTCAGGTGTAGCAGGGATTGCTCACTTCTTTGCATGTTTGAAACTAAAACCAACATAATCTCTCACAACAACATCTGTCATTGCCTCCTAAACACCCAGCAGAGACCCATTATACTTGTGAGCACACTTACACAAATGGAAAAGACGTATTATTATTTACTTTGTTTGAGGAGACCAGATTATATAATTCAAGACAGAATTCAATTACAGTAGTTACCTATTTATAATTTTTCTCACTATTGCAGTCCTACCTCATAGTTGTATCCTGTTGCTGCTAGGGATGGCACCGATACGATACTGAGATCGGAAATCGGTCCGATACAGACTTAAATAGTTGGATCGGTGACAATTGGACAGTTGTAGCCGATCCATGGGGCTGATCCAATTAAATTAATTTACACGCTTAGGTCTACTGTCAAGCATCAGCCATGTCTACCCAACCCAGGCCACACTATGAGCAGCAGGTTTCAAGCATGCATCTAAGTCCTAAAATAGAGATAGTAATTTACTTAGCAATTTAACTTCAAACTTAATTTAACACTGGAATTGGATCGGTACTCTGTATCGGCCGATACCCAAAGTGCCAGAATCTGTATCGGTATCGGGACTGAAAAAACTGGATCGTGCCATCCCTAGTTACTGCAGCTCAGTTTGCCTCTGGATTTATTAATGTGCAAATTAAATGTGTTCTTTAAACAGGAGAATCACCAAAACACAAAAATCTTTTAAGATTCCTAATAAATGAGCGTGTTGTGGCAAGTCTAATCAGATTTGTCATACATTGAAAAGAAAAAAGAAAAAGAGAGAGGGAGAGGGAGAGAGGGTGTGTCAGCAGTATGATAAATGGGCTCCAACCAGCTGCCTCCTCAAAAAGACCATCGCCTTGGCAACTGCTGGGTTGGAGGGGGCATAGAGAGAGAGAGAGAACAGAAAAGTGGACCAAAGTAAATAAGAGATGGGAAGAGAATAAGAAACACTAACTGATATACAGGTGCATCTCAGTAAAATAGAATACTGTGGAAAAGTTAAGTAATTTCAATAGTTAAATTGACAAAGTGAAACTCATATATAGTATCATGGATTAGTTACACACGAAGTGAAATAGTTCAAGTCTGTATTTGAATCTTTATTAGGGCTCATGAAAACCCAAAATTCAGTATCTCAGAGTATTAGAATATGACATACTGTAAGTGAAAAAATGAATTTTAATACAGACATGGCCTTCTGAAAGGTATCTTTGTAAACAAGCACTCAGTACAAAACCCTATAAATCTTCTATGGGGCTCAAGTCAGGCGAGTATGCTGGCCATTCGAGCACTGTAATTGAACCAAGTATTGGTACTTTTGGCAGTGTGGGCAAATGCTGCTGGAAAATGATATCTGCATCTCCATAAAGCTTGTCAGCAGAAGGAAGCATGAAGTGCTCTAAAATGTCCTGGTAGATGGCTGAGTTGATTCTGGACTTGATGAAACAGTGGACCAACACCAGAAGATGACATGGCTCCCCAAATCTTCACAGACTGTGATGACTTTACACTGGACTTCAACTCGGATTCTTGCCTCTGCACTCTTCCTCCAGACTCTGGGACCTTGATTGTCAAATGAAATGCACAATATACTTTCATCTGAAAAGAGGACTTTGGACCACTGAACAACAGACCAGTTATTTTTCTCCTGGTAAGATGCTTCTGACGTTGCCTCTGGTTCAGGAGTGGCCTGACACAAGGAATGAGACCGTTTTAGCCAATTTTCTTGATACGTCTGTGCGTGATGGCTCTTGATGCACTGACTCCTGCCTCAGTCCACTCCTTGTAAAGCTCCCCCACATTTTTTAATAGCCTTCGCTTGACAATTCTCTCAAGGCTCCAGTTATCCCTGTTGCTTGTGCACCTTTTCCTACCACACTTTTTCCTTCCACTCGACGTTCTATGAATATGATTGGATATAGCACTCTGTGAACAGCTTCTTTAGAAATTATCTTTTGAGGCTTTCTCTCCTGTGAAGGGTATCCATGACTGTCTTCTGCAGAACTGTCAAGTCTTCCCCATGATTGTGAAGCGTACTGAACTGGACTGAGAGACCATTTACAGCCTACAATATTGCACTTGAATTTCACATATTTCACAATATTCACATTTTCTGAGATACTGAATTTGGGGATTTCATGAGCTGTAAGACGTAATTGTCAAGATTAAAACATATACAGGCTTGCCTTGAACTATTTCACATTGTGCGTATTTAATCCACGATATCCATCCATCCATCGGGTCCAAAAGATAGTACCGAAAGAATAAACAGAACCTTAATATTGTGTCACTACAGGCGACCCCATGTCAAGGAGTAATTCAAGAAAGTTTGCTGAGGAACGCACAGGTTGCCACACTCACACTGCTGTCAAATGATAAAATTAAGCAAATTACATTTCGGTCAAATTTGAGTTAATAATTTAGATTTACCAGCACAATAGCACATCGCTCACCGACATCACTGAACCTGACTGCTTCCTCAAACCATGAAAAAAAAAGAAGAAAAATGCAGTTTCTTTTCAGTTTCAACATTTTGTAATTGCTTCCTTATATACAGTATATTTAAGCTACATATAATAATGTAAACATATTTATTTATTAATTAACTGGTCCAGTTGGTAAATTACATATACCAGAGAATAATGGCAATTGTCATACTCAACCCAGATCCGAGTCAAACATTAAAAGTTCGACACGAACAGATCAGGTCACTGAATTTTGGATCTCAGAGACCCCGTGAAGACCTCTAATATGAAGACATAAAGACTGATATAAAGAAATGCATACTTTCTTAAAATTTAAATATGTTTTCCTATGTATATGTTGTATGTGTCTTTGTTCCAGACTACTTACTTTGGCAACTGTTACAAACATTTCTTTGTGGAATTTTTTTCCAATTTAATCGAGGGCAGTTAGGCAAAGAGAGAGACAGCGATAATAGATAGCGGGAAGTAGTTTTTACTCTGTCCCCAATTACATTTAATGTTTGTATTTTGTCAATTTATTTAGTAAATCATTTATACCCAAATAAAATACCCAAACCTCATCACTGGGAACAACTTTTACACACGTCCTTGAGGAAGGCATTGGGAACATATTTATTAGCCCTATAAAATTGCAGTGAATAGGTTATTGACAACTTTTAACTTTACATTATACCACCACTGTATACTTTTCAAAGTGCCTTTACACTCCTGTCATTTGAAATCATGTGCTGCACAGGGATGAACACACTTAGCGAGCAGGTCACCTCAACAGAAAACAGTTTATGAAGACCTGCAGCATATTTCCCCAGCCTGCCTGCCTGTCTGCCCGGAGAACCTTTTATGGTTGAGCATGAGCAGGCTAATAGTATTATACTGATGCTAATTTTTTGGCAAGGAGTGCTGTAGTATTGGAGTGTCTCTAGGTAATTTATCCAGCATGTTAGTCACACAGGCACCATGCAGAGACGGGAAGACTGTGTGTGCGTGTGTGTGTGTGTGTGTGTGTGTGCGTGCGTGTGTGTGTGTGTATGTGTGTATGTGCGTGTGCATGCATGCATGCCTGTTTGAGAGGAAACAAAAGGAAAACAATTTATACATTTTATGGAGAGGATGAGAGTGTCACTGGAAAGGATCTTCAGCTGTGTGTGTGTAAAACACAATGTATGTTTTGCTGTTAAAGTAATTTGTGTACGCTTCCCCTTGACACCAAAATACACACTATGTCTTTCCTTCCTTCCTTCCTTCCTTCCTTCCTTCCTTCCTCACATGCCATTCCGGCAGTGCAGTGTTGCTGCGGATAACCTCGATGGCAATGGCTGCTGCAGTGTGCGCGGCCAAACGCTGGCAGTTGTAGTAAAGTATGAGGCCATTTCACGCTTGGCTGGCTGGCCCCCGTTCTTTAGTGCTGCTGCCCATTGTACGAGAGAGAGAGAGAGAGAGAGAGGGAGGGAGAGAGAGAGAGAGAGGGAGGGAGAGAGAAAGAGAGGGAGGGAGGGAGAGAGAGAGAGGGATATAGGGAGAGAGAGAGAGAGAGAGAGAGAGCAAGAGGGGTAGAGGTATAGAGAGAGAGAGGAAGAGAGAGAGAGAGAGATAGCAGCTGAATGGAAAGATTTACAAGAGACAACAATAGGAGAGAACAGGGAGCAGTGTACAGAGGTATAGACACTGTTATTCTGTGTTTCATCCTTGCCTGATGTCTGCTTTGCTTTTAGTTTCTGTCCTGCTTAGCCTGCTGAGCTTCCACAAAGCAGAAATGTATTCATACAGCTTATTATTCATCTCCTCCAACCAGCTACGGCAGTGCTCTGTATCATTACGGTTAAGGGAAGGTTTCAGGATGCTACAGGTTCCTTTCTCTTCATTCTCTCCTAACTAATCTGTTCCTCTCTTTTACATCCCTCCATTTCATGTTTAACATCATAGGCAGCTTGCTCAAGGGTACTTATAGCAAGGCCCTTGTTGGGAATCAAACCCAGGTGTCAGAACCCAGGTTAGAGGACCCAGGCACACCATTTCCATTACTGATGTAAACTAATAGCAAACCGACCAGATTAATGAATGGCAAACAACGATGAATGAATGAATCCAAAAGACAGAAACTCAACACAGGGGAACACACACTATTCCAAAGGGCTTATTATATGAGGTAGGAAACACTTAGTAGACAATTAACAATGTAGATTAGATAAACAATAAAACATGAAGAAAAAAATTAGAATGTAGTTTTTTTTTGTTTTGGTTGTGACACTATTGTATTTTAAATGTGTGAATAATATTACCTATGATCAATATTCACCATGATACAGTACATACAGTGCATCCTTATTTTGTCTTTGACATTTTTGTGTCTGTCTTTCTTTAGCATTTGTTTGTTTGTTGTTTGTTTGTTTTTTCCAACAAACAAATCAATATCTTTATAAATCCTACACATGTGACCAAATAAACAATCAGATTTAGTGTAGGGAGAATCTATTCACAAACCTTTAAATGCTCCAAGTGAAGCTATTAGTATAGTAGACTGCTCTGAACAGTACAGTATATTTACAACAGCTATAAGAGTAAAGCCTTGAATACCAAATATCCAGTACACACACACACAAACAGCATAAGAGCTATATGGTGCTACTTATAGTACTGTATACGGTGTGTTGGTATGTTAAGGTAAAGGTGTCATGGTAAAGCCCGGTTCCCAACACATGTGGATTGCTGAGCTCAGGGTGCTATCTGATGTGAATGTGAATGGAGGCGCAGGGTGTCTGTTCAAGGGGATCTGAGATGGGGTGTGACTGTGACTTGAGGTCATTTGGGTAATGAGGAGCCTGCACACACACACACACACACACACACACACACGCACACGCACTCACGCACGCACACATGCACGCACACGCATGCACGCACACACAAACGCACACGCATACGCATGCACACACATGCACGCACACACAAACGCAGAAACACGCACACAAACGCACAAGCACACACACACACGCACGCACACACAACTTGGTGGTATCTTAAGCATTGTGAGCAGCACTGCCGTCTCTCTCTCTCTCTCCCCCCCCCTCCCCAGCTCCCTATGTCATCTTCTCTACCCCACCATAAGACAGATTGTCCAGGTGAAGGCTCTGATCTCTCATTGATCCCTCTGCCAGAACAGGGAGATGACAAAGGAGGCACAGTACATGTGGAGCTTTTCTACTCCCAATTGAATAGCTGGTCTTCTTTCAGCTCTGATAGTTAGGTAGTACTTGCGGCAGCAGTAATAATGCATGTTGTTGCCATAGTGATACCACTGATATTAACAGTAGCGGTAGTAGTTGACCTGTCTCTTTCTCTCGCTCTCTCTCTCTCCTGTGCGCATGTACGCACACACACACGCACGCACACGTCTGTACCTGTGTTGCAGTGCATTATGGGGGAGACTCCTCTAGGCTCAGTCTGACCTTTAACAGTATAACCACACACAAGATGATTTTGGATAGCAAGAGAGCAAAGGTTTTCTGCTAACAGGTTTGTGTGCATACGCCATACGGTATGTTTGTTTAGGGATGTGTACACTATGTGTGTGTGTGTGTGTGTGCTGACATGTCATTTAAAATAATGTACTTATATTACTGTATGGGAGTTTCTTCCTGTGGGACTCAATCTAATGGAATTAACTCAGGAATGTGGAGGGTCACTGGGGAATTCTACCAGGGAATTCCCTCCCGGCTTTTACTGATGTGCAGTGAGACATATTTAGCAACCGTGTGTGTGTGTGTGTTGTGTGTTTGTCCTGAGGTCATACCAGAGGTCATGTGGTACAAATTAATGTTTTAATGAAAATGTTTTTAGGAGTTGCAATGCTCTGTGTTCAAGTATTCAAGTATTCATGCGTGACAGACTCATTTTGATAGCGGTGTAAATGTAGCAAACGGTACAGAGCTACAAGAGAATGTAAGAATGTATAGAGTATAAGGCTTACTGTACAAATGTAGGCTACACATGTGCGTGTGTGCTAGTGTGCTGACATCAGAGACACATCTATAGCCCTTTCATGTGTCATTAGGGCTCCATATGCTGCAACTTACCTTGTCGGCCATCAATCAAGGCTGACAGTTTGCCATTGGCCCAGGTAGTGTTTGTGAGAGCGGGGGAGCACATTACTGGTCTGTCACACCTCAAGGTATACCGACTGCACATCAAGTCCCCTCCTATTCAGTCTGTAAGGCATTGGTTCTCAATGTAAGGCTCAGCTGTGCAAAACACGTTGGGAAAAACACAAGAGCCTCGATACTAACGCCAGCAGGGCACCGGTCACTGACCTCCGAGCGGACGAGGAAATGTGGGAGTAAAGAAAAGTGTTGATTTCTTCTTTCCGGGTCAATAAATCTGCTTGCACGTGCTGCGCATGAGTCAGCGAATGCTGCCATGTCGTTAACGCCACAAGAGGCGGCGGCATGCCGACGACGGCTGTTGGCAGGCCAACGTTCATCCGCCGCTTCGGTTAGAATTTTCAAGGACGTTTCTTTTTTTTTTATTCTGTCCGCCCCCTTCACACCTTCACCCCCTCCTTTCCTCATCACGCACGCACGCACACACACGCACACGCACACACAAACACGCTCACGCACACGGACACGCACACACACACACGCACACACGTCCTGCACAGAGGTTAAAGGCGGAGAGGAGTCATTAAGCTCGTTAAAATTAATTGTGGGGTCTTAACGAGGTGAGCGGGGGGCAAGGCCATCGCTGCAGGCCCCTCACCTGATTAGCAGGAGGGAGGGGGAGATGGCAGCACAAGCGTGAGCCCATGACAAACGACAGCACTCTTGTTTATCACTCGCTCAGCCTCTCCCTGGAGCGAGAGAGAGAGAGAGATAGATAGATAGGGCGGGAGGGAGGGGGAGAGAGAGGTGAAGGAGGAAGGTGAATGCTTAGAAAGCTAATGAGATTGAATCAGGAAGAGGGGAAGAGATGGCATGGAGTCAGAGAGAGAGAGAGAGAGAGAGAGAGAGAGAGAGTGAGAGAGGGAGTGAGAGAGAGAGAAGGAGAGAGAGAGAGCTAGAGAGGGAAAGGCATATAAATCCAGCACCGCATCGTTCAGAGGTGACAGCTTGTTCATACTTTACGTTCAGAGGACTAAGCTATCCTACAGTACTCTGCTGGCCACACTGGCTGTCACCGCGGTGACAGGCATGTCCCCGGTGAGCCATGATCGCATGAACCAGCTGTCATTGAAGATGGTTATTTGTGTGTGTGTGTGTGTGTGTGAAGTGGGCAGTGGGGGGGGGATTTGATGTTGCTGAAGAAATGGGAACAGGCACTTTGAGGACCTCTGGTTTAAGGAGCAGTGGATGGTGATAACGGTGAATATAGGCCATCAGGTGATCTAAAGTAGCACAGACTCTCCCTATGGTAGAGAGATATAGAGATATATAGAGAGAGAGCCCCTGGTCTCTATTGTCTGTTAGAGTCAGGTTACCTGCTACATACAAGCCACTTCATCTCTGCTAACTTGCCCCCATAGGCACCAACAAAGGTAAACTTAGTGTTCTCTACTGTCAGATGGTGTGTTATAGTCCCTTAGATGGGTTTCACTGTGTAGGTACCACACATACGCACACATGTACACCACGGGTGAGGTTACACCTGTGTGTGTGTGTGTGTGTGCGTCTCCCCTTTCGCTTGCTCCAGTCTATTTTCCTTGTGTTCTCTCACTTCACCACTTCCTCCATGTCTCTCTGTCTCTGTCACTGATTTACTGACAGGCCTAATAGCATGCGACATCTAGACAGCAGGTAATGTGGGCTTCTAATCTGGTCTAGGCTCAAGCACACACTCCCACACACGCACACACACAGATGTGTAGGCTCAGTGTCGTTCCGTCCTTACGACAGCGAGTGTGCGTGTTTCTGTGCGTGCGTGCGCGTGTGGTCAGTCTATACACCACATCTGTGTGTAGGCTATATTGAATGTTATTCCTAGAATGTGAATAGAGTCCAATGGGAACGGTTGCTAACTGGGTGGATGAACAGCGGCCAGTGGAACACTGGCTAGACTGGGATGGGGGCGGGGCTTTGGCTCCTTATAAGGTGCTGAGTGAGGAGAGAGTGTGGAGAGGAGAGGAGAGGAGGAGAGGAGAGGAGAAGAGAAGAGAGGAGGAGAGGAAAGTATATATGTGTGGTTCAACAAGGAGTAGAGAGATGAGAGAGAGATGATGAGATGTTAGTGGACAAAGAGAGATAACCCCTATGTTTATGTTTCCTTCTATCTAAGAGGAGAGACTGAGAGAGAGAGAGTCGGAGGAGATCAAGAGCAGGAAGACACAAGCAAGATGGCAGAGTGACAAACGCCCCGGCGTGCCACACGCTCTCTCTCTCTCTCTCTCTCTCTCTATCTATCTCTCTCACACACACACACACACACACACACACACACACACATGCGCACGATGCCAGAGACAGATGGAGAGAAGGAGGGAGTCACAGAGAGAATGAGAAAAAGAGAAAGAGAACATGTAATTAGAGCTCCCAATGAGCTGTGTGTGTGCGCGTGCATGTGCATGTGCGTGAGCATGTGTCTGTGTGTGTGTGTGTGTGTGTGTGTGTGTGCGGGCGTGCTGGACCTACTCAATTTTTGGAAATTCCAAATGACATCAGTCTCTGTGCGTGTGGTGTGTGTGTGTGTGTGTGTGAGAGAGAGAGAGATACATAGAGAGAGAGAGAGAGAGAGAGAGAATGTTTTTTGCATATTATGCTTTTCTTTTTAACAACCCGACCTACACACACATACACACACACACACAGACAGTCTACATGCAGCTGTTGTACATTGTAAGACCATAGTGTGTTTCCACAGGACCCGAGCAGAATAACGAACATACAACATAACAGCAACATACTGTACAACATATAAATGATATTACATAACCATAATGAACATATACAGACAGTGACTTTCTTATATTTTTTCTTATCTTTATTTACCCTGTAATGATTTGATTATTACTAGTTGAATACTACTATTGAAGTTAATGTGATGCCATTTAATTTCAGTGCTTTTGCCTTGAGAGACCCAGATTGACTGTGTCAGCTGATCAGTCATGTTGTGGTCACGCCGGTGGTTTTAACACCCTACACAGTTGACTGCACTGATCTGGGGCTAGGTGCCAGCTAGACGAACATATCTCCTTGGCCCTGCTGGCAGATAGAAGGACTGTCACCATAGTGTGGAACCTATTCTTGTACCTAGGAATTTGAATGCCATAGTACAGTAATATATCATCACCATGAGGATGTAAAGGTCAGAATAACTAGCCTGAGGTAACTACATTCAAACTCACTTTGTGAATAGGGTCTGCATATGCTCCATAGGGAAGTGTTAACAGTCATCACCTCCAACTAAGTGTAGACCTCTGGTTCATTTTGAAACCACTGGACAGCCTTTAACCAATCAGCGTTGCTATAACACGCTTGACTTCAACATCATCACACCCTGATTGGTCCGCCAGCAGGCTGGCTGTGAAAACACTAATGCCAACAGGGTTTCCACACTATAATCTGAGCGAAACATTTTTTAGCTGAGTCGGGCGGAGCCAGGCTAGAGAATAACGGCTCATTTTGACAGAATAAAGACCTAAAAGTACAGACTAACTCACTGAAAGGGAAGACCTCATGATACCGTTGTTCACGTGTGACATGCGGTTTTGTCTGTGGGGTTCAATGATCAGATGTATGTTTTCACATCTGTCACTCGCACAGCAACTCACACATACATGCACAGCTTACAGGCAGAGGGAGAGGGCGTTGGAGTTGAGTGGAGTAGCTCTGTGGCGAGCTACTGTACTGTTAACCTCTCTCTCTCTGTCTATCTGTCTCTGGATAGTCCCAAAGGATTGGTTATATTCCCAGGGATTTATATCATGAAGTATGTGGTGAGAGGTGTGTGTGTGTTTGTGTTTGTGTGTGAGTGTGCTGACGCCTCTATTGTTTTGTTGGATCATCAAGATTCTTGCCACATTTTGTCATTAAACATTCTCATTGGTTACATCAATTTGCCTGACAAGCCAAATTCTGGAATAACAACCTTGATATAAATAAATAAATGTTGCAGGTACATACAGTCAGTCTTGAGATGCAGTTTAACATTCATTAACACTACGGATGCACCAATGACATTTGGACCATTCCGATTACAGCTTTTTTTATAGCCTGTCCGGCTGGTTCGGTTATTGGCTTATTCCGATTTTCATAGCGCTTTCACACTTTACTGCATATTTAGTTGTAAATGTATTCACTTTTTATGGTCCCCACTTGCCGTTCAGCATAGTAATTTGTTGACGGTCCCTTAACTGCCAGCTCTACACTTTTACAAGGCAGCATCTGTTTAACAGGACTGATTGGTAAAAATCAGCCAAATAACTTACTCTTTTCAGTGAGATGAACAAATATATTTGCGTTTAAAGATAGTTCAAAGTGTGAATGCCTTGTGTAATATACAACCAATTTTACAGAGTACTTTACCAACTGTCTTTCTCAGACCCTAATTTGTATTTCCCCAACGTGCAGACATGTAAGTAGGCTACCATGATGGCAAGTTGCAGTCTCTTGATGAATAGAAGAAGTGGCACACTAACGGGAATGTCTTTACAGCGCATTAAGTACATGCCGGCGTGGCATCTGTGTAAACAGGCTTATTTGATTGGTAACATACCCGGCTATATTTAGGCAGACTGGCCGATTCCGGTCACCAGCCGATCGGTGTATCTCTAATTAACACATTCAATTTAATTTGTTATGTGTATATTAATGAAACACTCCTCAATTTAGTCAAAGTGTCTTTAACCCTTTATAGGCCTTTACAAAAAAAACATGAATTTCACATATGAGAAGTTAATGTGGAATTTAACATGTGCTGCACATGTTTGCACGTGTGTATTTGGGCCGTTTAATGTGAAATTCATGTGATTCACATGTGAATTCCATGTGATTACCATGTGAAACACATTTAAAGAGATTACTGTTTACTGTACAATTTCTATGGTGCAAATCAAGGTCAGTGAAGTTACCATATATGGTTACACGACAGTGTAGAGATGGGAAATGTATTGAAATATTGCTCAAACCAGAATATTTCCATCTCACTGTTATTTTCCTATGCACCCGTCACATAGAAGCGCATTCAACTTGTGACAAGTGTCACATCTGAGGAGGCTCCGTACGTAGGCTACACGCTGTGCGTGCTTCAGCCAGTGTACATTTGCTGCTACATCAGACAGACTTCAAATGTTATGCATTGCGTGTGGTGTGGGGCCAGCTGACCATGTGAGAATCTACTGTTATAAATTATGTAGATTTTGAACACAAACTTATATGCTGTTGCCTAGCAACACTGCTCAAAAATAGGAAAATAAATGCATTTTGATTAAGTATGTAAATTTGACCCAGTGTAGCCGTTATCAATGGTGGTTGACCTGTCCAACTAATGACAAATGTTGTACATGTAAGTCGCTTTGGATAAAAGCGTCTCCCAAATGCTGTAAATGTAAATGCCTGTGTTCTGGGGGAATTCAATATATTGTTAAAACATAGTTATGTACAATTGAACCATGGGTACTAGTGTTGAGTAGACTAGTATTATCCTACGATATAATGCACTAGTTGTAAAAAAAACAACTAAAAAGAACATAGACCCGTGATCAAATATGGTGCCACCATTTTTCATTTACTAATTTCATGAATTTATAGAAATCCTATGCAAACAACATCTATCATTATGTAGCACATGATTCAACCGTATAATGTCTGAGTTTCATCAACTTTCCATGTATAATTTGAATGTTAGAACCGTAAATGTCAGAGTAGGTAGGAGCACAGAAGCGTATTTTCAGAAGTACACTGGAGTTGAAATGTTCCGGGCAACTCCTGATTGGTCAGATGCCCTGGTGTAACTAACTGTGACGTAGCCTGCATTTTTTGTGAATGGCTGGGAGAAATCCATGTGTTTATACTACCTCACAGAGAAGTGTGGCAGCGCTGTTTTGAATGTTTGCAGAAGTGATCAAATATGGTGCTTTGCACAATAAAGGGTTTTTATGGTGGTTGTTGCCATTGACACCATCTGGTTTTGTTTGAAACTCAGAATGCATGCTCCTCCCACATTAGGGGTCTGATTGGCTCACACACTCATCCACTGTGATTACAGCTCTCATAGGCTCACACCTACTGCTACCCCTCCCCATAAAGCTGCCTGCACCTGTCTGGAACAATGTTGACTATGCAATGCACCCAAGCAGTGTACATTCGGCATAGTGCAGTGTTTATGTTGTCTGTTGTTAATGCTTTAGATTTCTCAGCGTGGATTAGAGTCTAATATAGCTGAATTATGTTTATTCGTTGTTATTTCTGTCTAAACTGAACCAAGTGCATGTTTGTCTGTTCGTTTGTGTGTATTACGCTTGTTTCATTCCAAGCGTGGAATTTGCCATGCCATTGACCCACACATGTATGGTGTCTTGTTCTATGTTGGATTTATAGATGACTTGAAGCTTTGTCGGGAGTAAGACAAGGTCATTCTTATATTTTACACACTCCATGTGATGTGAGGCAGTGCAGACATGTTTGGATGTTGAATTTGATTTAACATATCCTCTTGTGTGCATTGTGTACTCACTCACAGTCCAATTCAATATCATTCTCTTCAGTGTCATTTAATACAGATACAGGTTTATTGGGGGCAAAGGTATAAAACACTATACACTTATTGTAAGGCAATAAAGCCTTATGAAAAAGGACACGATTGTTACATGGTATTACTTTATGTATTCTATTAATAGAGTGCTCTTTCCACTGTGTTTGTAGAAGATTGGATATCAAAGATTCTCCTTGCTGGGAGGCAGCATGGCAGCACATCTGTCATAACACACACACACACACACACACACACACTTACAGGAAATTATAGAGAAACAACACCCAAACACACGCGCAAGCACACACATTTTGGAGAAGAAGAAAGACACACAGACACACACACACACACACACACACACACACACACACACAAATGCAAACACACAGAACCTCACCCATGCACACAAAATAAATATCTGACAAACTGCACAAAACACAGTGGAAAAAACATACAAAAAATGCACACACACACAAACATTGGCATGCATACAGAAGTTCCCATAATATTCCCATGTTGTTCAATCGTGCCAAGATTGTACATGTTAATATGTAAAGCCATTGCAATTACAATGTTTACATTTAAATGAGGGTTTAATTCTTCTAGTGTTGAGCAGACGTGTAGATTCACCTCCAGAGCTAACTGTCTGGCATGTTGTCGGTAGCAGACATGTTCTAAGTAGTTTCTCAGACTTTCCATCCCGTTATTCCCACTGAAATTCCCAGCAGCAGTGATCTGCTTCCCAGTGGAGAGCGTCCTGCTTTCATTCCCCAATTCCGCTGTCCTGGTTCAACATTATATTAATAGAACCCACCAACGGCGCTATCTGTGTGTGTGCGTGTGTGCGTGCATGTGCACACATGTATGTGTGCTTATGGGAAGAGACAGGGACAAGAGAGTGGTTATAAGCTAACACAAGCTTTCCTAGACGCGCACACACACACACAATGCTCTTTTTCAACCTGTTTTTTAAATGCAACAATTTAATTCAATGAAACAGAGACAGTCAATCGAGACATTTCTCAAGGTATACACCCAGCTAGCTACTGTAGCTGTAGCATGCTAATGTATCGTGGCTTCAAATAGCTTAATAGAACAAAGTCTGTTATTGTAACGTTAGCATAAATTCCCATGAGAAATATTTTAAGGCTGTGGTTAGGGTTGTTGTGGTGTGTGTGTGTGTTTGTGTGTATGTCTGATACAATCGAGGTGTCATCGACTAGGGAGAAAATGTCCTTATTTGCATTTACGCACACAGCAACACACAAGCTTTTGCTGCAGGCTGAATCTTGAGAGCACACTCAAGGTCACAGAAGCGGCTGCAAACACACACACTCACATAAGCACACATGCGCACGTGGACCCCCCCCCCCCACACACACACACACACACACACACACACACACACACACTAGTCTCCACACAAACACACAATGTGGCAAAGCAGCTTATGGCAGATTAATAAAAGGTCAAAATATGACAGAAGCCGAATGTGAGAGAGAAACATCAATGGTGAAATTCACGGGCCCATAGCTTGCAACAACACATGCAATAGGGGCTGTGAAAGCATTCCTTTTTGGTGCACAGATATAGTCAAACCTCATATTCAACATAGAAAACATACGGTATTGCAAGTTTTGTTTAAAAGACAGATGAATAGATTAAACAAAACAACCACATTATTTCACTATCTTGAGGTACTCTCTAGTTTCCTGAAAATATTATGACGCCTAGTAGGGCTGGCCCCAAATATTCGATTATTCGGGTATCCGTTCGTTGGGTATGTATTCAATTTAAATATTAGGATTCGAGTATTTGTTTTTTTCACATTATGCATGTTTTCCCATTAATCCCTACTGTCTCCATATAAACCCACATGTTGAAATGTAATTGCCTGCCTCATCAACACAATTGATTGCAATTGGCTCTGTTTGCAAGAAGAGAGCGAGGCTATTCATTCAACACACACTCTTATTGGCTAATACAGGAGGTATATGCTATTTGTGTTTTTGAGAAAGAGCATTTGAATACTCGTTCGGAAATACCATCAAGTATTCGAAACCTGTAAAATGGTATTCGGGACAGCCCTAACACCTAGTCCTCATTCCTTCCCTCCTTACCTTTCCTCTGTGCTTAATGTTCATCATCTGCCCCATTCTATCTCTCGTTCTCTCTCCCTGCCCTCTCTTTTTCCTATTCGGCCTCTCCCTCTATTTAAAGAGAGTACCTTTCAAGCGTAGTGCTGTATCAGCAGCTAACAGGCCTTCTAAAAACTTCTAACAATCTCTCTCCCTCTCTCTGTCTGTTCATGTCAAACTTTCTTCCTCTATCAAAGCAGAATTACAGCAATGCCAGAGGGCACACACACACACACACACACACACACACACACACACTGTGCGGGCAAACACACACTAATATATTGAAACACATATACACACACATCATGTAGCAGGCTTAATTAACAAACGCAGATACAAACACATGCACATGTTTTGTTTTCTTCTTTCGAGGATCAACTCACCTTTGAACGGTGGCAGGTGGAGGGAGCAGGGATTTATTTGTGTGTGTGTATGAGCTAATCCCTACGGTGATAGAGTGATTAAACTGTTGTCTTTCTCCTCTCCTGTTCACTCTCTCACTCTCTCTCTCTCTCTCTCTCTCTCTCTCCTCTCTCTCTCTCTCTCTCTCTCTCCTCCCTCCTATTCCCTTTCTTCTTTGTAATCATGAGAAAATGCACACAGAAATGTCCTGTGTGTGTGTACAGCTTGTGCTTGTGGGTCTCTGACAGTGGTGCTGACACATGCAGAACTGTGTCTTAACCTATGCAGTGATGAGTATGTATGTGTGAGAGAGAGAGAGAGAGAGAGAGAGAGAGAGAGAGAGAGGGGGAGAGATACATATAGGCAGTGTTTGCTTTTCCTATATTATAAAGCAGGCAGTTTACAATAGCTTGTTAGCATTGGCTAGCTAGCGCTGGCTATGCCTGTGCAGTATTCTAGTGAACTGTGCTCGTATCTGCGGACCGCAATGACCCAGCTATGACAGGCTTGACAGCTATGTCACGCTGTAATGTGAGATGGCCAGTTTGCCCCATGCCCCATGTCTCCAAGTGTGCTTGTCTGTTTGTTTGTCTGAGGTCATGCCTTAGCATATGTCAGAGCACCAGCGCGCGCGTGTGTCCAGAGTAGCTCAGCCTGTCGGTAGACATGTCATTTCCCTGTAGGAAAAGTTAACAGAGTGTAGCAGAAGCATAGCAATTTGTGTAATTGAATAGCTTGAAATAAGACAGAGTCTGTGTGTGCGTGTGTGTTTGGGACATAAATAACCAGGTCTGGAGAACATGTTTGTGTTGGCTGAATTGTTAACATGCACCATCGCACCATCACACACGCGCACACACGCACACACACGCACACACACACACACACACACACATGCATGCGGGCAGACACATAGGCTACATTGTATCAATATAAGGGTCACACAGTTTCCAGTCAGTACTTTTTTATGTTTTGTACTGTGCCACCATCGCTCTCTCTCTCTCTCTCTCTCTCTCTCTCTCTCTCTCTCTCTCTCTCTCTCTCTCTCTCTCATTCCATTTCCCATAGTTTGTATTAATAGCATCATGGCAGTTACACTGTAGAGTGAAGTGGTTTATACTGTACATTACTGAAGGAATAGTGATGGCAACGCTTCATCCATCATCACCATGGATGTGAGGTCTGGTGAGTACACACTATACAACAGGAGAGGAGAGAAAGATAGGAGATGATGAGGGGTAGAAAACAGAACTAGAGTAGATAAGACAACAGTATAATGTAGTGTAGAGCCTTGATACTGCAGCATTAGAGTTAGTGTGTGTGTGTACTGTACACATGCACACACACACGCACACGCACACCCACACGCACATGCAGTGCGGTAGACTCCAACTGTGCTGGTCCTCACCACTAATCTGTGTGACTCTTGTGGGGCCGTCTGTCTGTCTGTCTGTCTGACTGGCATACATTATCGGCACTAATTTGTCACCTTTTGGGACCAAATGTGAATTATAATTTATTTGTGTAACATCCCCCACCCCTCTACCCCGGATTGCGGATGTTTCGTGATGGGGAAGGGATGACATAATAGTATCTTAATTACCTTCTCACCTCTGTCAGAAACACTCGAACACACACCTAACTTTTTCATTACAAGGTTACTACTCAATCATTCATTGTTATATATGTTCATTATGCTAATAAACCTGAACGAAAGATTATGCAACAAGACTGTGTCTTCTAACTTGTGTGTGTGTGTGTGTGTGCTGAAGAGGTCAGCCTACTGGTTTACTGTGTGAACTGTAGTTTATTTACTTTCGCCTTGAAATTGTGTTTTTGGCACGTTTGTTTATTTTGACGTCGTTGTTTTTTCCTTCGTGACAAATTGAGGAGAACATGCTATATTGTATGAACATGACAGAATGCAAGAATTGTCATGATTGTGTTAAACTAACGGTATTTTTTTTATTCATTTGTATGTTGACATCACTATGTTGGCTATTACCTTATAAAC
Organism: Amblyopsis rosae; assembly: GCA_025399935.1. Taxonomy (NCBI): domain Eukaryota; kingdom Metazoa; phylum Chordata; class Actinopteri; order Percopsiformes; family Amblyopsidae; genus Amblyopsis; species Amblyopsis rosae. The sequence goes on along the minus strand of JAODTR010010780.1, from coordinate 4,935 downwards.
ATTATCACTGTATTAGCATTGTGTTTTATATATCTAGATGTTAACAATATTACAATACACATTATATATTTTAGAGTCTAGAAGATATAAGCTGATGCTTATTGTAATACTAGCAGGGAGACATCCAAGAAAGCATTTCTTTTTAAAACTTCTGTGAGGCACAAACTGGTCTGACGACCATTTAATTCACCACCTCTCACGTCCGCTGAACGGGCATTCAGCTGGTGCCAAACATGAGAGGTTGAGGAACAAGGACAGTTAACAAGACCAAAGCCAACACCAAGAGAAAACCCCAGCTTGCCTTTGATTTTAGTCACAGCAGACAGACGGCTTCCGCCGCAATCATTTATTCATGCGCCTCTCCGCGCCAGCATATTTCATCGCACCGTCATTGCATGCGCGTGTATGTGCGTGCGCGTGTGTCTCGCTGAGTTCGGTGACCGTGATACACACACCGCAGCCCTCGAGGGCCGAGATGCACTGTGGGTAAATTAAATGAGAGATCACGTGGTGTGTTCACCGTCATGGCGCGTTAGTGTTATAATGCGTATTTAAAGATATATGTTGTGAGATTTTACTTTGTATGTGTGTAAGTGTGGGTGTGAGTTAATGAATAGCTTTGCCGCTGTGATAATCACACAATCCCGCTCTGGTTTAATCTAGTGACCAATCACCACGATCGATGCAGGAAAACCAATTAGCTACAAACTACCATGCCTACGCCAATGTGTGTATATATATATGTGTGTGTGTGTGTGTGTGTGTGGCAGCATTGGAAACATGCAGTTTAAGTAACCAAGCAACACATTTTCACAGAAGATGTAGCTTACTTCATCAAAAGCACTTTTGCTTCAAAGCTGAGCAGCGATGATAAACCACTAGTGGATTAAACCCTAATTTCGACACACACAATGTTCCTGTGGGGCAAAAATGAAATGTGTTGGCTCCTTGACAGCACAGAATCCCTTTGAATAATTCATGATCTCATCAAATCACCTGGATGTGCAACGCTGTTACCCAGAAGGCCAAACATGTGTAACAGACATTTCTGTTACACAGTTTCCACTTGCCGTACACCGTTCTTGCATACCGTTGAACCCACAAGGCTTTGTGACCACCTGACAGCGTTTCTCGCTGGTTGTCCTGACTGTACAGGCCTTTGTAACGTGTTCAAAATGGACACATCCGTCTTCTATCCCATTCTCGGATTCTGCTGCTCTTGTGTGTTTCAAGGGTATAACATCGTCTTTGAAGTTTGTCGTTTATCAACCTCTCTCTCTAGCATATGACGATGTGGGTGAATATTACATGGTGTCTGTCTGTCTGCCATCATAGGCAGGAGCAAACATGGGCAAGGGAGAGAGAGATGTACTTATGCATTAGTGATGTAAGGGTGACCTTACCGAGCCTGTTGACTTTCTGGTCGAAACACAGCAATTTATTTTGCCAATTGCATTTTAGGCATTGATCTGGCCCTTCTGTTGAGGGCGATCTGCTATTAGTAGAATAGACCTTTTAGTTCATATGTCATTGACATTGCAACAATATAACATGTGTCTTATTTTGCAAGCTGTGCTCGCAATTGATTTTTACAGCATATAATGCTTTTATCCGAAGCCACATACAAAGTAATCCATTTGTCATTTTGTCATAGGACATGCAACTTTTGCAAGTAAATACATTTCTGCTGTAATTTTATTCATTTGTGCATGCAAAAGTATATTAACCTGTTCATCAAATATGAAATAGAATAGAAATATTCAGTGATGTTTTCTGTGATTTTTTTTGTTGTGATTTTCATATATTAGTAGCATTTCTCTTTTGTTTCTAAACCAGTGTCATTTTGGCATTGATCCTCTCATAACCTCCCAGTCTTATCATGTGAGGAATACAATTTGGGGGATTTAACGGTTGACACAATGGAGGGTTAGATGATTTAGTGTCACAGACTGATATGATATGATACATATTACGATCAACGAGACAGCATTCCATGTGCTGCTCGTTTATCATTTATGGCGGCTAGCTCCCAAAGCGGTTCATGAATAATGTCCCTTCCCTTCACATGATTGTGTTGGAGAATTCCTTCGGCTCCCAGAATTCCTTCTCTGCCTTTCCATCTTAATCAGTATTGATCTCCATGGCCACCCGCTCACATCCCCTCTCTCACTCTCTCTCTCTCTCTTTCCTGTATGAGATCACACGATTGCAAACAACTGTCAACCGTTCCCCTTCCAGACCTCCATCTGCTTACCCCCCCCCCCCCCCTCCTCTCTCTCTGTCTCTCTCTCTCTGGAAAACTGAGAAATGTAAGAAGCGCTTTATCTAAGGGAAAAGCATGTGGGTGTGTGTGTGTGTGTGTGTGTGTGTGTGCGCGTGCGTGCACTTGTGCCAGTGTATGCATGCTTGCGTATGCCTGTTTCTATATGTGCACTGTAGCTACTTGTGGTATAATCGATGCAGGCTAGAGAAGCTTCTTTTGTCCATCTAAATTCAGTTTTATTACATCTGTTTACTAAGCAGTACTATTCTGACCACTATAGAACAGTATAGTACAGACAGGGCTTAGGCACCTAGCTCTAAGATGCTTACTGGTAGGATAGGCATGTTGGGAATCAAACCCATGCTACCCAGTAGACCCACATCTGACCAGCCCTGAACCAGGCCATTACCAGGAACAAACGTTTGCCACCTTCCTACTGAAGTGTCAAGCTGCAGACCGTTGCACTGCGTGTTGATTGAGAAAGAACATGATGTATGTTCACCATTCCTTAGGTTTGTTATCCGTTCTGTTATTTTCTGGATTTCATGTCAGTCTGTGTGCTGTGAGGAGTGTGTGTAGGCGGAAACAGTCGAGGGTGAGAAGTGCGCGTGTGTGTGTGCCTGTAACCATGGCAACCTAGCGGTAATTGGCCGAGGCTTGGCTGGCACCTGTTGTCAAGTGAAGGCTGTTTCTTCTGATGGCAGTGAGAATGATGGCCCTGGTGCATTATTTAAGGAGGAAAGAGATTATTCATTGAATTTATGTTTTCTTTTCTTTTTTTGTGCTATTGGAATACATTTGAATACATTAAACACAGATCTGTTCACCTCCTGCAACGATAAGCATAAGCTGTACTGTATGTGTGTGTGTGTCTAGGTATGTACTGTATCTAAGCATAGGAAACATACTCAGCCAACAATTGGCTTGAGTGCATTTCTGCAAATACTCAGCATGTCTTTCTTTGAATAACCGTGAGTGCGTGTGCGTGTGTGTGTGCGTGTGCGTGTGTGTGTGTGTGTCAAAGCATCGGGGAGCTGATTGATCGCTCCTCTAGGCCTCACGCCGAGCTGGCACTGCTCTTATCTACTCTCTCTTTTCTCTCATTGGCTCATTACAGTAAGCAGTTTGGTGTGGTTCAGTCACCTCTCTCGCTCTCTCTCTGCCTCTCTCTATCACTCGCTCTGTCACTATCTGCCATGAGTTAGCTGCTGTGCGTGGTAATCGATCAGAATGTATTTGATTTGTTTCGTTGTGTCTCTTTGCTCAGTTCAATCAACCATCATTGAGATCGAAACACTCACTTTAAGCGGGGTTCAGGTCCTTCTCTCCTAAAGATGGCGTATATTCTGAAACACACTGGGCCATGTTAAAATATCCTCAATCACCGTTGGGCAAAGTTGTGTGCAGTGACTCGTGAAACATGGACTAGCCTTTGGCTAGGGCCTATACAATATAAGTCACAGCTGTGATGCTGTTTGTGATGAAAACTCTCTCTCGTGTCTATTGCTTACACATATCGTGTTGCAGTGTGTTGAGTCCAAATGTAACGCAAGTGGCTTTATTGACAGTAAAACTGAATTGTAAGCAAGTGAAATGCTGAAACAACGTGTAACTTAATAAATGAGTTGGGAATATTACTGTAAGCGAAACTATGAAAATAGCTGCTTTTATTAAGAGCTGTGATGTAGTTACTGTCTTGTGTCAAAATGTACTTTCAAATGATATTCTGTGTGTCTGTGTGTGTGTGTGTGAGAGAGAGAGAGAGAGAGAGTGTTTGCTGTGAATTTAAACATTGTTGGCGACCAAGATTGCAGAAAAAGTGTCCAGGCATGGTTCCAGCACTCCTGTGGAGGTGGCCTGGCACTCCAGATGTGTTACAGTGACGACCTTGGGAGACGCTGGCGTGACCTTGAGTGCGCGGGTAGTGATGTGCTGCGTCGTCGTGGCTCAGCGCGCACCTAGAGACCGTGCAACACAGAATAGCATTACTGCTGACTAACGTTAGCAACCGCTCTCTCTCTCACACACACACACACGGAAACACACGCATCCTGCCAAGGATGGATAGAACTGACGACCGAGGGAGATTTTCCCCTCGCTTGCCCTCTTTAGTCACCACCTTTTCCACCAGTTCCCCTTTTCAGCATCGCCTGTTCCCGTCCTCCGCTGTGCAGCTCCCCATCTCTCTCTGTTTCCATCTCTCCACGTTCTCTCACTCCTCTGCTCTTGCTGTCGCTAGCTCTACCCCCCCCTCTCTCTCTCTAGCCCTTTCCCCTGCTCAACTCAATTTGTCATTCTCTCTCTTATCCCAGTCTTTTCCTTTGCTGGTCTCTTGTTGAAACCCTCTATCTCTCTATCGCTCTCTCTTTCTCCTTGTTTAGAGCTTTAGTGTAAACTGGCCACATATTTTCCATGACTTCAGAATCTGCAGAGGAACCTGCTACACACACACACGCACGCATGCACGCGCACGCACGCACACACTCTAGAGTCCAGCATGTGGTTTGGACAGGTCCTAATGTTGATGGTCACAGGCGGTGAACAAACCGTTTGAAACGTCTTTGGACCAGTGGAAATAACTGGAGACATTTGGAGGTCCATCCATCCATCCTCTCCCGCTTATCCGGAGTCGGGTCGCGGGGGCAGCAGCTTCAGCAAGGGACCCCAAACTT
>JAODTR010010762.1:0-28871 GCA_025399935.1 Amblyopsis rosae | reverse complement strand
TTATATCTCCAAACTGGCCTGGGAACGTCTCGGGATCCCCCAGTCAGAGCTTGCTGATGTTGCTCGGGAAAGGGAAGCTTGGGGTCCCTTGCTGAAGCTGCTGCTCCCGCGACCCGACTCCGGATAAGCGGGAGAAGATGGATGGATGGCTGGATGGATGAATAATATCTAAAAAGTATATAATCTGTATCGGTATCGGACGATATTGCAGACTAAAAATCAGCAAATCAGTATCGGCCAAAAAAATACAGATCAGTGCATCCCTAGTTACTGACACATACAGTACCAGTCTGATTACCCCTACCGGCACGCATTTCAAAAGACCATGCCAGCAGGCATGAAAAACAGCAGCCATTTTATAGACACACATGTAATACAGAATATTAAGATATTTACCTCAAGTTAAAATGTTTTGGTAAAAGTCAGCAATTGCATCTTATCTTAACAATGCAAAGTCAATAAAGAGAGCTCTCTTCGTTGACATACTATACTGTACAGCTTATATCTCTATAAAATGTATAGTATGCAGAGTATGACACTTTGGCGTTCTTTTTGTAGCAGATGTGCTTTTTAACAAGGTTGGTCAGTCAGTCAGTATGCGACATTGGCCAGTCCCACTACACACATTATCATCACATTAAGACAATTATTAATATGTCTTTCTCTCTTTTGCTCTAGATTTGAAAGATGTAGTTTCCAGGCAAGTAAAAAAATGCATTGGTTTAAGGGAGGCCTTGAGAAATTGTGCAAGGTTTGGGCTTGTGCTCTAATTTCATTATGCATTATACATTAAGCGAGGAACTAGCTCCTCTCCCCAGTCCATGTCCTTTAGGGCCCATTTGTCTGCTAAGCACTTTCACAAGTATGGAGGTATAATTACAGCAGCAAAAGACAAAAGCCACTTCATGTAAAAGCCATTAATGAATCACATAAATATTTGACAGATATTTAAAAAGCCAATCCTCAGGTGGGGGCAGAAACAAACGATCAATAAAGAGCATTGTGGTATACACTTGATTTATAAGAGGAAACAAGTGTTTGACTGCTTGTTTCCTGCAACACTAAAATATGGCTGGGATTACCCTAATATAAAGGAGTCCTCTGTCCACTCTGTGTTATGTTGGACTGATTTACTAGTGTGCAGTGTGAGCATATGTTAGTCGAGATGAGGCAGGTCAATATCAATTTGAGGTTTGAAAATGGATCAATTGACAATGGCCTTCAGAGCAATGGCTCAACATTTTCAGGCTTCGATGCATTCAATGCCATCTTCTAGCTCAGAATGAATTTGAACAGGGAATCAATGCACGTTTGTTGTTATAGCTATTTTGAGCAGCTTTCTTCTATAGTTCGTAAAACTTTTTGATTGATGTTGGACCATTCTACAACAATGCAACATTAAAGCTTCTCGCCTCTCAGCATTCACCAGCATTTCTAGCACTTTGAAATGGAGGTAACATAAATAAATTAACAAAGTTGTATTACCAAATAGTTCCCCGTAAGAGAGAAATAGAGTTACAGTAAAGTCACTATTCACATGACCTGAAGCTAAAAGAGTTCACAATATTCAAAGTCAGGGCCAGGATATAGAAAATGCCCAACACACAATGACTGGTTATAGTCCTAAAACATTGGCTATAAGACTAGGACAAAGAAAAAATAAATAAAAAATTATATAAGGCAATAGCATATAGGGTCTTTCTGCAATCTGGGAAAAAAAATAAGTTAAACACAAACAAACAAATAATGTTCCTGTATTGAGGCAATGCTTAAGGTGAGTCACAGCCTGAGTACCATCCATTAGAGAATGGATGCCCTCCCAACATAAATACTAAATAAAATAATGGATTTGATGCTGGTCTGCCAAATGTTAGTCTTGCTAAGCCAGCTTTTACTAGTGTAAAATCTGGGACACAGCATTGGCTAACTGTGTCAAGAGACCTACTTGACAGGAAAGGTAATTTGATTGACATGCACGATAACAAAAGCGGATCAAATATGACTTTATATATAAACTGGAAGAATTAGTTGTATGGTTGCACTAAAACGAACATCTACTGCCCAACGTCGCTTATATGACATACTGTAGTGCTAATGAACGGAATAGGCTCAGTCTATAGTCAAATGTAAAATATGAAAGAAGCTATGTACACTGGGAATTGAAAAGATCAATACTTCAACACAAACCACAAAAAACTATTGAGATTTGATAACAGACATCCCCAATACATATACAAAGTTACCTCAGTAACAACTGTAAGTCATTCATCAATGTCAAGTCATTTGAGCTTTTCAGAAGGAAAGCGTTGACAACAGGACGGTTGAGCGCCTGCAAGTGTGAAGCCAGGGTAAGCTAGCAGGCCTGTATCTACGCAACAACCCAGAGGTAGTTTTGCTTAAAAGGAGAGGGGCAATGTAATCAGGCCCCCAGCCTGTGATTAATGTTGGTTGTCTGTCCCCAGGCCTATGGATTGGTACAACTCAGCCAAGCTCCTGTTTACTGCACACAACACTGCCCAGAGCCATGGAAATGAGAAACCACTTCCATCACCACTGTAGAGCTCTGAACTAGCTGGCTGGCTGGCTGCTATAAGCCAACAGGTAAAATCCAGCAAAGTATGGGAAACGGGAAGAAAAAAACACCAGCCATACAAATAAACTGCATAATTTCTCCTGTGTTTGAGGCCACATCTTTGTGCCATCTGTCTTTTATCAATGGCCACCGGGTTTCCTTCCATTTCTTCAGCTTAGTTGCCGGTTAAATTACTTGCTTTGGAATGCGAGGAAAGAAAAGGCGGCTTACGGCAAAGCGCCTCTCGTTTAACAATCAAATGATGCTTACTAAATAAACGGCCCCTCAGGCAAGGCAGGGCTGGGCGATGGATGGATTTATGAAGCCATGCCAAGCATCTCCGAGTGCTAACATCATCAGAAATACCTCCCAACCTGTCAGCGCACTGTATTAATGAGCTATTAAGTGTTTGTGGGTACACCATGTACAGCGCTGGCGTATTTACCACATGCTCAAACAGGAAAGTGCATCTGGGCTGGGAGACTGCTCCCGCCAGGGAGCCCATACATCTGCTGCCACCAGCAGACTTTTCATTCTACCTCTTAGACAGATTTACACATACCTTTTGTCCTTAGTCTGACATGTCTACTATGGAAAATGCTCCTAAAACAAGATAACTGCCCAGGGTGCTGTCTGCACTCTCTTTATGGCCTATTTACAAACCACATGAGCAGAATTTTAAAAACACAACCAGGTACCACATATCTCAGGACATAATTGCTTTATGCTGAATGTGTACCGCTTAATTTCTTTATTGGGAGGCCTCCATATTAAAGTTAGTATGTGCACTTGATCTTGGCATTAAGCAGTGACCCTGATGTCTGTAGCACCGCAGACAGTCAGGTGATATATGAATAGACAGGTTGTTGGATGTATCATACATTATTCTTCTTTTTTTATGTCATACTCATCATTTAGGGTCATATTGCAAATTCTACAGTGAGCGGACACAGTTTACCTCCTTGAGACGGTAATGCTTGAAGAAAGGCTGAAAGTCAATATCAAACAGTAATTCCAAACCAATTATGTCAAACTACATCTTCAGAACGGCACTGCCTGGTCTCCTATATAGCCTTAATATCTGCCAGAAGATGTCGTACACCCTCATGAAACAGCCTTGCCTTTAACTGGTCAACAATGTCACATGTGGTTTTATTTTTTACCAGCTTCCTCTGTGGAGTTTTCTTTATTTTATGTGTATGAAAATAGATTAGTGAATTATCGATGAAACTTGAAAATTATGAAAATACTAAATATTAAAAGTCAAATAAGGTTTTGACTAACTTATTGGAGAAAATCTGTAATTGACTTTGTATGTAAAGAGACGTTAGGTCCTTTTCCCATGAACTTCCATATATTCTGACTATGATAGACTATGATTGCTCTATTTTGGAGTCCCTATCCAGTGGAAAAACTGTAGAATTGCATATTAAAGTGCAACTGCACCCCAGCTCTGAGCCTGACTCCACCCATTGCACGACACAAAAAATGCTAAACGTAGTCAATGAGCTGAGTGAGGAGAGTTAACATCGTTAACATTAATGTTAACAATGTTAACGATGACGCACGACTCTAGAGCGATTTTCTACGGATATGACGTGTAGAGCCATTTTCAGATCATAAAATCCCCAATTTTTATATAAACTGGATATATATATATATAACATCGATACAGCATTGTATCGATACAGCATTGCCATGGGAAATATCGCGATACTATGCTGTATCGATTTTTTTCCCCTACCTCTAGCAATTATGTGCCTCATTAGTCATTGTCTTATTTAGTTTACAGCTCAGAAAACACAGTTTAGGGTGCAGTTCACTTTAAGGCACTTGTGCATTGGCTGCAATGGCTGCAACACTAAAGACATGACAAAGTCAGGGATATTATGTCTTACCGAAGTCTTTGTGGGAGGACATCCAGCCAATCCCATCGAGCGACACAATAGCCAGCAAGCCAGAGCCAACAAAGGAGCCAATCCCAGAGAAGAAGAAGAACAGACCCATGATGGCACTCTGCATGGACTTCGGGGCTGCTGAGTAGGCAAACTCCAGACCTGTGATAATGACCATAAAGTGATCAATAGATCAGCATGTGTCATGTGTAACACATTACAGATGTGACATGCTGGAAACAAAGAGCTGCAAATAAAGAGCACCCCTATATATCAGTTAGAAACTAAATGCTTTAAGGACAATTGGACATGCTAATAAATAATTGGAGAACCATGCAAAATCATCCATCCATTGCAGGACATATATTGCTATAAAGCTGAACAGAGAGGAAACCAAGTAAGCAGTACTGTATGTATCTGTGCACAATATCGCCTTCAGCACATTTCAGCTGAAGAATTAAGTACATTTAGAGCATTCTTGGAAACACAGGGAGAGCTGTTCCCTACTGTTAAACACAATCAATAGATAATAGATTAAATACAGTCACACAAACAAGTGCTATATAAAACGACATGTATCAGAGATCACATTTAGACCACTGACTTATTTTATTTACAATAACTGTTCTTCTTTGTCTGAGGCTCTGTCTCATGCATTAACAGGCACGAATGGCAGCTGGTTGGTGGCTTATTTTCTATTTATGTATTTCTCTGTATGGATGGATGGTTGCCATGGATCTGCCCATGTATATCTAGAAACAACTCAATGTAAATATATCAGTGGGAACATAGAGATTGAAATAAAGTGGGGTTGCGAGAAAAAGGAAAACATGAAAACATTATTTTTGCCTTGAGCTCTGTCTTCTTCCAAGCAGACATAGATAATTTCATGGCACCTCGAACATGTGATTTTTCAAATGAGGCCCTATAGCTACATCTGTCAGGAGAGATTAGGGAGTCATGTTTAAAGAAGGGTACCTTTCAAGTTCTTCCTCTAAAGGAGTGCGACGCAACTTCCTTACAGATACCTGAACCAGTACCATGCGGAAAACATGCTTGATAAGAATAGAAAATACAAAAGATGGGGCTTGCTCAATGTAAAACACAAATGACCTTTCCAGAAGCATGTTCAACAATTAGTTTATTTATATCATAAATTAACCTTTGATTCTAAAATCCATTGGTCTATGGATAAGTTCATTACAAGGGATTGTAATGACTGGTTAGGTTTGATAAGGCTGGGGAGCTAAAGGAAGAGTTAAGAGTTTCCTGAACATAAATATCCAACCTGACACTTTCTTTGGATGATGAGTGAGTAGTTGTATTTATTTTTGTTTGAGGGTCAAAAAGCATTGATGGCGGTGTCCTTTCTTGGAAAACATTAGTCCTTAACATTTTCAAAAGAGCAATGTGCAATTACAAATGCCACAGGCAATCATTACGTTTCTTTTTCATGAGCAATCTACAATACGTCTTATCCACGGACCTAGAATAACAAAGAACCTACAGTACTGTAGGCACATAACTTTTTTAATAGATTTAAAGACGACTAGGGGAACATTTTTACCAGACATATGTAAGTTCTGTCTGCCAAATGTCCTTGCAATACATCCCTGTGTACTGGTACTGACGAAGGCCATTTATTTTAATTTCAATATGGATCCACATAGCTTTGTTATGCCTGGATCTGACTTTCAAAGGGACCCTAATAGTGCTCTGTGAATGACTGTGGTTTTACAAGCCCACTCTGTTCTGGAGTTTTAGATAACACGCACGACAAATGTTCATTACTATTAACGCCCTGGAGCAAATAGCTGGATGATTCTAGATAATTAATATTTCCACTGTGATGAAATAAAGCGACAATCTTAAATAGCCTAATCTCTTGATCAGAGTGTTTTGGAAGTGATGACACCATAACCCATAGCAATAGGGAACTGTGTCTATCACAATCTAATGAGCCCCAGTCACCCATTTAATTGAAGTCTGGGGGCAGCAGTGATCCCGACTGCAGGAAACTGCAAATAAATAAATAAATAAATAAAGCCAGGAGTATTTTTTATTGATTTCAATTGTGCCCTGCTGAGGATATTCTACTGACTATCTAAATTGTACACATTTTCTACATTACAATGATTTAAAGCTTCTATTGGAGTGGGGGACAAGGCGTTAGCACTCCCTACAGATACAAAAATCGAATCATTGCATTTATTTTTTTCTTCTCATCCACGCCTCAAATATTTGCTTTCCTGTTGCCAAGTGAAAGCTTGCCATGCAGTGTTTGCAGGCTGCAGCCATTCATGATCTCTGGTATAACCTCCATGACTGTGCGCAGGATAACCAAGCACATTAGAAAAGAAATAGACCCTTTTTCACAGTGACCAAAGCACGACAAACGACACAACAACGGCACTGTTGACACAATAGGAAGATTAATACCAACACAATCTGAGGATATGCAGCATTACAGAACATCTTGGCTGTCTCCGCATCTGCGGCTCTGATCTTGACTAGGAGAATGTGACTCCCGCCTCGCTTATCGTGAGGTTAATGTCAAACCATCTCAAACCATTAGACTCCCCTGTGGTTTCCCTCACAGCCAGGCCCACATTGGTGGATGATGTAATCATCACGGGCTGCAGCCACCTAGAAACCGCTGGGAACATAGCAAGAGTTATGGGTTCAACTACCCATTTGACAGAAAGACAGACAGGCTTGTGCAGCAGGGCAGGGTACAGAAGTGGTCTGCCTACACCAAGAGGAGGGACCATGAAGGGCAATGTGCCAGGGTGCCAAGAAGGGTGCAGAAAGGGAGTACAAACACACGCCACAGGAACCTTCGCCGCCGTACCTGCGATGCTGGCAAAGATCTCGCTGATTCCAATCAGCACATACTGAGGCACCTGCCACCATATGGGTAAATCTGCAGCGTAGTAAGTAACGTTCCCGAGCACCTGGGCAATGGTTCCGTTGGATTTGACGATTTCTAGTCGTTTCGTCTCCAATATACCTGCAGGGAAAACATTTCGTATAATTATTATATCATAATAGTTATTTGACGGTAGATGATGGGTAAAGACACGTTTCAGTGTTAGATCAAATTAAGACCAAGACAAATTACAACTACTACAGTTCAAGCATGACGTGCTGAAGCTATGGTTTGTGCTGTATATCTCACGCTGTAGTGAGAGGGACTACTTCCAAAAGTACTTAGCACCCTTAAGTCTATGACACCAACATACAGCAAAACATTACACAAGTCAGAGGATTCGCTGACAGTCCATTAGGGATTTAGCTAGTGTCAAGGCTAGCCTACCACTTCATTAAGATCACATCTGCATGCTCTGAGATTATGGCACTTGGTAATGAAACAGGGCAGACAGCTCAACAATACGAGCCAAGCAGTTGTCATCAACCACCGCCGCCTGCTAAAAGCTTTATTCGATAACCATTATCGCAGAACCAGCAGCTATTTCCAGATAGCTCCCAGAGACAGTCTCCTATCATAGCCTCGCTTAATGCTGTATTTAAGAGGAGTTGTAGCCTTGTAATCCAGCTACCCTATAATACAAGCCATCCATCTCAAACAGGGTGGCCTCTGGGTTGCCCAGAGCAAGTGGAGCACTCACCATAAACCCCTGCACCCCCTTGTTATCTGCTAACCCCCCCACCCAGAGCCACACCAACATTACATATCAGACACCCTAGCCTAGCGTGATCCTTTGCTGCCGAAGCTACATTTAACCATCTAAATAGGCATTCAAGGCTAAAGCAGATTAGTATATGATGTTGAATGTCATACCCTCTATAAACATGTCTATAAAAGGCAAAAAGGAAATGTCAGCCTAGTCTTAAATTGTGCAAACTCGTACGATTTTTCTTGTCAATAAAAGGAATTCTGGACAGGACTGCCGTGGCCAGTTTTGTGGCCACGGTGGCAGTGTGTCTGGTGCAATGTGTTGACTACTGCTGAGATGGCACTCCAGCTCACACACAGCCATCCATCTGCCAATCCGTGGTCTCTCAACGGCATGGTGCTGGCTCGCGGACAGATGTAGATAAATGCCAAGGAGACACATAAGGCTAGCTGACAGAAACACTGCGCAGAATCTACAGAACTAGAAGTTTCACTGTGCAGCTCACACGGCTGGCCCTCTTGCGTGCAAGTGTATCCGAATTCACACAAAGCAGAGAGAGAGAGAGAGAGAGAGAGAGAGAGAGAGAGAGAGAGAGAGAGAACAAACTAAACAAAGGAAAGAAACAAAATGTATAAAATCCATTACATTTTATCACATGCTAAATCTCATGAACGCACAACTATGTACACAATGGAATTCATATCATGAGGATTAGTTAAACATAGCACGGGTCTTTATGCAGTCAGTAAATTAGAGTCCAATGACTGGTCAAAAGAGACGAGAGAAGAACCTTTAGTCTATTTAGCTAGGCCTTCTCTGCACTTACAGTAACACTGGTGTAGCTACACCCTCATGAACTCTTTATCCTGCCTCTCAGGATTGACACTGCATTCAAGTCAGTGGTACGGCTCAAACAGACATGAAATATAAATACATCCACTTGCCCAGTGGACAGTCTCAACTGAAATCTGAAAAGCAGCCTCATTAGTTTCCACAACATACCTTTTCCAAACTCTCAGACTGAAAACAGTCCACTTAAAAAGTAATACACTAGGTATGTCTTTTCCAACACATTTAATAATCTGTTTTTCACAACGACTACATTTGCTACCACACACACACATATTTTATCGATACAGTCACTGGACTGTATTGAATCAGAACTGCGATTTACCAATGGCAAATGGGACCAGAGAGATGATCTTCTCCCTACAGGGGAAATGTGGAAGATGTGAGCTGGGTTGGGGATGAGGAGTCTCAGAGGCCCTCGTTAAGTTCTGATCACATTCCCTCTGTGCCACCTCTAAGGTTCACAGCTCCACACCTTGTGTAATATACAATAATACCTCGGCAAACCAAAGCTAACACCACAACATCACACCAGCAACAAATAACTTGCTTCCAAACATTGTCCGTAGTCATCTTTCAATTAGAGTATGGACATACGCTGGTGATATATTAATATGCAGTGCTGCGGCCTGCCTGACACCCCTGAAAATAAAGATAACCGGTAGAACTGTTTATGCACATCTTTACAATGTTGGAGAAGCCATGTTAATGCAGGAGATGACTTCTCATGTTTGCCATGTCAAATCTTGATTGTATTTATGCTGTGTGAGTGTAACTACCTTATTGTAACTAGCTGTACAGCGTAAAAATGAGCATAGTGATCTCACTATGCTCATTTTTACTGTCATCACAATATGAGAAACAAAACTAGGATGTTATGAAAAATATGTTCATTATTATTACATAATAATGAGAGAAATAATTGGCATTCCTATGTGTGATAGCAGCAGCACCCCAGTGTGAGCCAGCTGTAAAAATGCATTAGCATGATGTGGGCATGTGGGCTCTTTTGTTGGGGAAACAATTATTTAACGGTTCTCACCTAGAATATATATTTTTCTCTTTTTTTTCCTGCCGTTTTCACTCAACGTGATTGAAACATGCAATGCTAATGATAATACGCCTTCTACCACCAGTTCAGCCCCAAGGGGGTCTTTGTATCTCGGCTACCCTTCCTCACTGTGCTACAAATCACATTCTACCTGTAGCAATACCCAGCTCTACGTCGCTTCATTTGGTCCATTTCAACTGCACCCGTGTGAAAAGGTTGTGTTGATGTTAACCACGTGTATTTCAATGGGCCATGTCTACCACTATTGGCGCCAATGATTATTGGATGTTGTGTGCACACACAGGCATGGCCAGTGATTAGCTGGATTATCAGTTGTGTTGTATCAGAGTGTTGGCTAAGGTGCCACACTTGGGAATGATGTATGCCGTTAAGGTTGTTCCCAGGTTCTTAACACAAGTAGCAAGTGGAAATGTTACACGCAGGGTTACAGATACACAGACGGACAGTAGGTATGTATTATGTACAGTATATTCTGATGATTCATTGTTGTTGTTTTAATGTCAACTCTCTAAGAGTGAAAACTAACCAAATGTTTTGGGGAAACAGCCCCAGAAGCAATTAGCAGTCCGTTAAATTAATCAGTACTTGAAAGGTCACATACGACAGTTTGTTCACATTCTGGAGCGGCCGAATAAAACGGCCGAATAAAAACAAGCTCTGAAGTGTGTTAATGGTTTGCCGGCCTCAAGGCTAGTCTCAGTCAAAATGCTTTAGCCTGAATATATCAATGCAGTGGCACTGACAGGCTGGGCCCAGACTACATTTCCAAGACAATCCACAAGCTGGAACAGAATTTGACTGAGTGACGTTGTCGGATGCGGGTGCAGCCAAACTGAACCAAAGTATGAGATGCCACAGCTCCCACTGTGTACTGTAAGCCTGATGAAATAAGGAACACCTTGGGGCTTTTTATGTCTTGACCAGGTCTGAGCTATAACAGCTCAGGAGAATAGAGTGCTGTATTATTAAGAATGCAGACAACCAACTTTATTTAGGCCAGCTAACATTTGTCAAAAAATCTCCCTAGCTCATATAGAGCAAAATCCGATCATAAATACATTAGACAGCACAAATGTGAAGTAGACAAAATAGTATGATATCAAATACATGCATGTAATGATGGAGGTAATAAGGTGTGCCTGCGGCAATTGGCTTGGCTGTAGTGACTCCAGTATTTCCGCCACCATTGCTTTAAGGGGCAGCAATTTAAAGTTTAAAATTGCTATAATGATCCAGACATTTTATTAGATTTGAATAAAGATTCCCCTCCAATAATTAGATGCTAGATGAGATATTATATGAAAAAAAGGACAACACAACCAGCAACTACTTAAGATTTAATAAAGGTGATGAAGATCTATCCAGTTGAAAAGCACTGTTTTTTGACATTGGTGTTTGTTGTACAACTTGATGTCAAGTCAATTGTATTTATATAGCCCTTAATCACATTGCAGTCTCAAAGGGCTTTACAACCTACATTTCACATGGAAAGAAACAACACCCCCTTAACCTGCTCCTGTTTAGTTTTCTTTACTAGTCATTTTACTGATGAATGCAACTTTGATAAAACAACTACCTCCCTGCACATCTGTGACAAAACCAGACGTGTGCATGAAAAGTACTTATCACAGATCAACTTTATGTTTCTATAATAATGAAAAGCATTGGAGGGGAAACGCTGCTGACTGAGTGGCATGTGTGTTAGAAGACAGAGGCTAACTTTAAGTCTGAAGACAGGATGTTTGGCTGGCCCCTCTGTTAGGACACTCACCCGCTGCCACAGCTGAGCACATGACAAAGAACATCCCCACAGCAATCCTCATCAGCGAGGAGGGCAGCAGGCCGCGGCGTTTAAGGATGGGGTCCACCACTTTGTCCTTAAGGGGAATCAGCATGAGGATGAGCACGGCGTCGAACATCGTCAGCCAGGCGGCAGGGAAGCGGAATGTCATCTGCCGGGAATCCGCAGGGAGGACGTGAGGGAGAAGTGGAGGAGAAGTGCAAAAGGCACAAGGCATGAAAAACAATAGAGAATGGCAGTGCATTCAGTTCAGTCCTCTAACAGTGAGTGGGTGTGTGTGTGTGTTTGTACTGTAGGCTTGATATTGCTTTGGTGCCCCCAAGTGGACAGAACCAAACAGTTGGTCACCTAATACTGTATTTTATTTCATGCTTTCATGTATATCCATTTTTATTAAAAATACAAAATATTTTAAACTTTTTTGTCTTTCTTGTTGATCATCTTGTGCCTGCAGAGTATGTGCACTACTGTAAGACCAATCATTTCATTCAAATTCATTGCTTAAGATCTGTTGTTTATTTAATAAATACACTTTATATACTAAATTAGCTGTAATCCAAATTATGTCACACAATGTATTCAATGAGATCACATTTTAAAACATGCTAATGCTCTGAAAATATGCACAGTGAATAGTGAGTGAAATGATGGATAAACAATAAACAATTGCGCAAAAGACTATTTTTAAGAATCAGAAAGAAACTACACCATTGACACCATTCATAAGAATAGCTATGCCTTATTTGAACATTCCTATACATCTACAAATTTAGGCTACTTAGACAGTATATCCTGGTTGGTGTGACGCTACGGTACGTAAAACGGAAGGAATGCTATTTTGCATCAATAAAATGCCATCTGAGCTCCTAATGCCACTCCGGTTTTATAGTTTTGACAGTGACATTTATTCTAAAATTGAATTTCCAGTTATTAGAGTAACCATGGGAATGTGCGCTGTGCCTCAGAACTTTTTCTTCCCTTTTTTGCATATTGAAATGCTGAATGTTTCCCACGTCCAGGTTTGAGAGGCAAGCAGCGGTCCAGCTGAAGCTACGAGATTGTGAAAGTATCGACTTCACGCAAAGATAAAAAAAGATCTTTGCCACACATTGTATGCAATGCCGATACTGAAAAATACCAGCAACAAATATTTACTGCAAAGTATTTGTCAACCAAAATATCAACTAAACATTTATTCAACAAAAATGTTTGTCAACCAAAACATTTATTCAATGTATTTATATAATTCAGTTTGTTTAATGGACAACATGGTATATTATTAATGTTTTGCCACTGAAAGGTGTCAGGTGAGTTGAGGGATTGAATCACCAAACCAGAGGTGTCTAATCTCACTTCCCTATTGATCTTGTGAAATGCAGAGACTGGCTTCAGAAAAGACCCAGTTCCTTATTTGATAAAACAGCATGTACCACCTCTGTTCCAGCTCAGTGCTCTCACACACTGTAGAATATGAATGTGTACTGTATGCATGCATGTGTACTGCATGTATCAAACTAAGCCACTGTGTCCTACAGCACGTATTCATTGCAGGCAGGTGACTACACCACCTGTACACATTGCCTTTACATCATTCACTCACCCCACAGCAGCCTAGGATAGTAATGTCAGTTGTTTCATTTCACATTCGAGTGAGAACTGTGCAGTTCACTTGTCACCTTAAATGTGCTCATTTAAAAAGGCAAATAAGAGGTGCCGTGTAGGCCTATACCAGTCTCGTCACTTCTTCAACACTTTGAGGAGTTGAACATCTTTATTTGAGGGTACTGCAGTATTCAAAGAGTCCCGTCAACTATGCTTATGATCTGTGTGTGTGTGTGTGTACGCCTGCACCTAGTTAGAGGGAATGGGGTCTAGATAGAGGCATTGCTGTGACGCAGATACAGCACAATCATTGCCCGCTTGCTAATCTGTACGCAGGAATAAGGAATAATCCCCCTGTGCATTAGCAGCCTTCACAGCCTCCAGCTGTTGCCTACGACTGTTAACATGACCTACTAACTACAAAACGACCCACTGCCTGCTTTATCTCCAGCTAACTCCATCACCACTAACTTCTCTGTTATCAGTGTAGTTTACCTTGCTGTGGTCAGACGTGTTGAAGCCACTAATGGGAATTCTCAAATGGAAGCTTTGCAGGATGTATGTAGTCTGCATCTGCAATACAAACAGGAGATTATTGATTACCTTGTATTGATCACCAACACATACAGTGGGCACACTGTCTACAGGATGCATGTATTATAATGTATGATGTGTTTGTTGTTATTTGTCTATGTCTACATGCATGTTTCATACAGACCTATACAGACCTAAGACATGCCTGAAAACACAAGAGGATATAGATGTTTGTAATGCACACCTGAAAGTATACCATCCAGTATGGGATCAGAGCAAAGAACACCGGAAGGACTTTCACCAGAGATTTCACCTCATCCACCTTCTCCTCTGGGAATCTTCCTCCATAGATCATTTTGGCACTATCCAGCATTGTTGGTCTAGGCCTTTTTAAAGTAAGGGAACAAAAATCAATGTTCAAAGCTAAAGCATGCTTGATAGAAATAAACTGGACTTTTTCGCTGCTAACAAATAAGAGTTGCAGATCAAACTATACTCGTGAGATGGAAGGCTTAATCAGCCTTTTCTATGAACGCTTTGCCTTAAATAACAGCACTTCCAGTCAAAGATAAGACAGAAACTTTATTCTAAAGCCAATAATCCTCATCTCTGGAGAAAATGCCTTAATAAGGAATTTTTGAAAGGCCGTAGGATTGGCCAACTTAAATATTCAATGTCAAGGTTTTCCTTTTTTTACCAATTGTGCTAGTTTGGTTCAAAGTCATGTAACGGGACTTTGCAATAACTTCCCTCCAAAGGGAATGATGATCACTGCTTGAACTTGAGGGAAAAAGAGCTGAACAGGGAGATCAAAGAGTATTTCATATCAGGCTCTATCATCAATATCATGTTGTACCATTCTCCTGGTTCCCTTCCAGTCATACAGAACCGCTATTAATAGTAATAATACTGTACTAATATCGGGGTAGGAATATAAAATGTGTTCGATATTAAATCAGCTGATACTGTATGTGCCTGGTTTATTCCACCTGGACTCTACTTATGTGGAATTCTGCTCCTTTCTGTCTCACTAACAAATGCACTAGTTAAAGTGATGTAGACAGTTATGACCTCTCACCGAAGCAGGCTTGGTTCCTTTGATATCTTTGAGGAGAAGCAGGCAAAACTTAGTATCTTGAACATGTCCGTGAAGGCACTGCCATCAGCCGGCTTGTTGATGAAGACAACGCGGCCCAACAGAAAGACAAAGAAGGACACCCCCAGGCACACTGCTGGAATTATGTAGCCATCCTCAAAGTTCACATTCTGCTGGATGTACGCCACACCTCCCAGCGACATAATGGCTCCCAAGTTGATGCACCAGTAAAACCAGTTGAAAAATCGACGTGTGGCTTCTGGACCTCTGTCTTTAACCTAAGATTTAGAATAATTCATAAAAAGAGATGCTATTGTTATATATTGCTCAAGTGAAATAAAGCTCCAATTTATTTTTTTACATTCTGGTAAGCCCTTTCTTAAACTGACCAGTTTTTACAACCTGCCAAATCTGAGTTCATGCTCACCTGTCTGAAGAAGTATGCACTGAAAGCGAAAGTACATGAGGAAACTACATTCTTTTTTAATTTAGGAAAAAGTTAAAATCACGTAGACTTACATTATTGTTATACATTACTAATATCAAATTTATTCCATACAATTGCCATTTCCACTGTAAAGTATTGCTTTGTACTACTAGAACTGTTCAAATATCAAATTAATTTATATTCCTGTAAACATTTCTTGTAAGTAGGCCTATCTGAAAAATGGTCACTGCTTACATTAATAAAACCATATGACTGTATAAATGCTATTCAAAATAAATCATATTTAAAATCTAATTCCACACTTCTGTTTAGATTATTTATTTATTTATTTATGTGTGTGTATGAGGTGGTGGAATTCTGGGCAATCCAATCATAATTCTGTCATGCAAAAGGATGTTACAGGTTTCACTTCTTCATTACTAATATTCTTCTGCTAGCGTAGAGTAGAGCCTAGTGTAGTGGCGGTGAATGGGTGGGCTTCAAAACAATACCCAGGACTACATGCTGCTACAGTACAGACTCCATTCAAATATTTGAAACAATATGTAAAGTAAGTGATTACAGTCACCTGGGATGTAAATTCAACAGCCACATACAACAGTCCTCTTAATCAGTGCTTGTTACACTGCATGTCTGAACTTAAAGAGGGCTAACCTCAAAAAGGAATGATACCCCAGACAAATGTAATTCCTCATAGAATGGATTGAATCCTAATATGAAAGAATGTGTGGTATTTATGAGTTGTTGTTTGATACACTACCTGATCTGCCCCAAAGGGAGTAATGTTGGACTTCACTGTCCCCACACCTAAAGCAATTAGGATGAGTCCACTGTAGATTGCAGGCCGGCAATACAGATTTCGTGTAGGGCAAGTAATATTGCTGGGAAGGGTACTATTCATGCTCAGACACTCAGCAGGCTGTACTGGGAAAGCCATCTCTTCACCACATAGACCTATTCTAGTGTTCTCATTTGCAATGAAGGGGAAAAACAGCATGCCGGCAAAATACAGGATCAAACTACCAGAAATTGTCCAGAATTTCCCAAGGTACGCATCAGCCAACCAGCCGCCAAATGGTGAAATTAAATAAGTAATTCCCATGAACAGCAAAGGTGTCTGGCTTGCCTGAGTTCCCTCCCAGTAAAAAGGAGGACTATTCAGAAAAAGCACCAAATTGGATGTGATGCCATAAAATGCAATTCTCTCTAACGATTCTGCCAATAGAACGGCTGCACATGCCAGCCTCCTTCCCTGGAACACGGATGGTGTAGGTCTGTGTATTGATTCTGATTCCAAAAGAGGGGTACTCTCGCTGACATCCCTGTTGTTTGCCATTCTCAACGTATGCTGGGGATGATTCCTCCCGGTTCCTGTACTGTACTTCTAAACTGTACAGAAAAAAAAAAATATATATATATTAGATGTTATTCAGGCGTTTTCATGCATAAGATAACATAGGCTGGTGTTTGCATTTACTAAATGTGCTTAGCATAGCCATACTGAAACTTGAAGACAATGGTAAACTGGCTATTGAAGAGTGTAAACATAAACTTGCTATCTTTGTGTGTGGTTATACACTACCTTTATTTATGAAAACACGTTCCCAAGTTCTCCATGAATGTAATCGGCAATCCCTAATGTGTTTATTTTTAAGTTCCAACTCTACTATTTGTCTCTTTCATGGAGATTAAAAAAGTGGAAGTCCACTGAAAACACACTGTCACAGTACTACCGCGTGACACCTATTGCCTGTTCCACATATTACGACTGCGCATGCTCATAAAAGTGATTCTAAACATGTTTCAAGGCCAATGCTTTATCTTAGAATGCTGTTATGTATATTCCGTTTTTTCGAAAGAACAACGTGGTGTGTGTGCGTTTTATGCAGAGATTACACTTGCACTTCATGACATTGGGTCACATCTGACTCGGAAATGTGCAGTCCTGCCCCCTTCCCCTTCGTGATCGTGTTTCTGGGGATGCATATAAGAGACGCACATGTAAACATTAACAAGCCGCTCATCTGTTGTTAGCCGGTGGCTAGCACAGCACTAGCAACGGACAGTGCTGGTCGCCTCTCATGCCATAAATAGCTACGTGTCCAGGAAATATGAGACTGAATACAGTTCAGCAGGCTTGACAACCAAATAAAATAGTATACCGCTACCAGTACTCTTTTCGCTATTTTATTTTCCCGTTATGCATTAATGCATGTTTTTATCCGGTAGCTAAGATATTAGTTACGAAATGAAACTACTTTTTCTTGCCTGTCTCAGTCCAAAAACTGGGAACTGCACCACAGCTGAAAGGATAAGGTAAATGTAGTTGTAGATGAGTGAATCTGCTGTAGCAATAATAGCAGCGTAATAGTAATGACCTTAAAAACACAACAACCCTATGTTTATTTACACTGTATGTTACAATATACAACGTACTGTTGTTTTTACCTCAGGGCACACGTTGAATCAGCAGGTCACACCTGTGATCTCAGAGACGCGTCAGAATTCCGGTCTTCTGCCGATGTGGCAAACATTTTCAATCAGAAACCACCATTTGAGGGTGCACTGGCTATACACCTGTTTAAAGCAGGCAGGCTACTCTTAGGTGAATGTTCTCTAAAAACGTATTTATACACTCATTTGATTATATAATCACATTTCATATGTCAGTGTATTGTCACTTGTCAAGGTAAATTAAAAGTATGTTAACTGTCTCTACAATTGTCAAGACATCTTTGCTTTATATCTAATGTTTACACCAGACATCAAAGTGCCATTTGGTGTTATCTTTGGAGGAACAGACATAAATGAAGATATGAAGGTTGTGCAGAAGCGTGTAGTAATGGAGCAGGTGCTTCAAAAAGCCAGGTGATGTAGAAAAAAATGAAGATAAAGGATATTCGTAAAGATTTTAGTGAAAATCATAATGTAAAGCAGTAAATGAAGGTGTTGTTCTTTCAACCAAGGGATTGTATTAGCCTGGTTCAACCGTTCTGGTATTGCAAGCTCCACCTGTATGATTGGCTCCACATCACATATTAGTTTAGACTGGGAACTAACCTGCAGAGCTAATGAGTGTCAATCCAATCATAATCAGGCGATTGGACTACATCAAACTAATCAGAACAACAAAATTATTTTCAAACACAGGCGCTAACATGATTGGACTACCCTAATCCAATCAGAACAAGACTTATGTGGGGATGATTTTCCAAACAGACAACTGTTGTCCACACCATCTGAAGTGCCTGTCTGGACTGCCTGATTGGTGGGTAGATCCTGACTACACAACTGAAAACATTTGTTTTCAATTTAGAGTTCCCAAACTGATATGTAAAGCAGAGCAAATCATATGGGCAGGAGGCAAAATTATAATTTTGTTCAACAAATGCCTATGAATTAAAATTATAATGGAGGCTCCTTAGGCCAAATCAGATAAGCATAACTAGCATTTCAGTCATGGACCACTATTAGTCAACATAAGTAATTTATTTGCGTTGCAGTTTTATTTAAAAAAAAATTCTCTCAATGTGTTTGTAAAATGGCCCATGTACAAAATACATTAACTTCAAAGGAGAGGAAAAATGCTTGTTACCAGATTTATCTTAAAGCTTATATCCATCTGTAGTCCAAATAGTTCATTATATTTAGTGGTATGACTCTCTTCTAGGAGCAGCAAAAGACCGCCCGCAAGGTACAGAGCAGGCTTCAATGGGAAAAAAACAAAGGAAAGGGCAGGCTTAGCCATTTTAGATATAACCTGACATGCCAGAGAATTAAACTGAAACTCGCGAGATCAGGATGCTAGCATAGATAAGGCACCCTGGACGAGTTGGCCAATGCATGTAAAGCAGCGATCAGCTGGTCTGTCAGCTGGTTGAGACTTTGTGGCCTGCCTGAACTAACGCTATGCTCAATTTAACATCATAACATTTATGTTATAAACATGGGCAATCATATAATAATTGAACAATGCCACAAGTACTGCACCGTCTAGTTTATATAGAAAGTATTCATATTTCTAAACATACAGGACAGGAATAATATTCATCACCATTAGCTGATTACAAAATCAAATCGTAATGGTAAATTGACTTGTCCTATACTGTATATTGTCCTTTGCACTTTTATTTTCATGTTGTGCCGCCTATCTAAGAGATAATTGCCTACATATTTTGTTTTGTTGGGCAGCAGGTTTGCTGTTGCATTCTCTGCCAAACTGAAAGAAGCAGCAGAGCTGTATTTGGTATGATCATTTTATCTCCTGTTCCTTACCTATTAACTAGCTAGATGAAACACTGTTTCTAATGTCCTGTATACAACATTTATGTAGATTATCAGATGCAAATGGCAAGGTAGGGATTATACATCTTGCTCAAGCATGCCTAGAGGTAGACTGGGCATGTCTGGGATCAAGCACATATCCTTTTGGCAGGCAGTCAACCGTCATGACCTTCACCTCTGTGCCATATATATATATATATATATATATATATATATATATATATATATAGCAGTCTTCACCCCGTAACTTCTATGCTTGCAACAAAACGTGGTTTATTTTGTCTGTGTGAAGACATCCTAATTAATTGTTGTCCAGTCTGATATATTATTAGGTTGATAAATCTGGCAAACAGGACATTTACGACTGCTTGCAAGTTGCATATTAAAAGCCAAGACAAATATAGGTCAGTAAATAAGCAAGAGTGAAATTGTTTTTGTTTCTGTTTATTTTAGAACACCTCCACAGACAGCAGAGCCTGACAGCCTCAATAAATAAAACAGAAGGGTTTTGCTACACAAACACAATATCCTGCCTCATCCAATAATAGTGTGGCATTAAAACAATATTACCATGTTTTACTTCTAGATTAGATTGTACCCATGGGCTGCAGATTGACTAGAAAGGCATGCTTTATCTTTGCCATTTAGTGCTGACAGCAAGCAGCAAAGACATGCTTTGCTTTTTATACTTAGACAAAATACACTCATAGGAGAAGACTCTAAGCCAACTGTTTGATAACATCCAGTCAATTTAATTTCCATTACCTCTGATTTGTTTTGTGGGCGTACAGTACCCCCACTATTTAGGCATGACTTCCTCTGCAAACATCTTTTAGATGTGGCATTTCTGTCTATTGCATTTCTTTCCAGTTAGGTAATTGACTTAACTTTCATATGAAAGAAATACCTAATTGTTAATTTAAAGAAAATGATATTGATTTATTTTAAATCTGTTTTATCTTCCATAGCTGTCCCAGAGCAGTAAAATATATGTCCAACCCCAAGGTAAGTTCGTTGAGATGATATATACTCTTGTCAGTGACTGTGCATCCCAGGCTTTCCATTCCAGTATTGCATTAATCAGCTTTGACGTTTTTCCCTATTATCATACTCTCTGCAATACAGAATGCCATTGGCTCTCAGGCCACATAAGGCAGCACTTTTCTGTGTTGTATCCTACTGGTAGCATTGCTTGGCAAAAACTCTCTCTCTGTGTTGTGTGTACAATAGAACCGTAGCCAAGCGCATGAATGAGCCTGAACCAGCAGATGCCTTCGTTTGTTATGCCTATAACCAGGAAGCAATCACTGAAGTGCTTTTCATCTCACAGGAATGATGGAGATTCCTATAATTGTGGGGCTAATGCTATATTTTCGCATTAGCATAAATATGCATTTTTCTTTAGTGGTATTTAAGTTAAATACATAAAATACTGCTACATTCCTTCGCCTCGTTGTGTGTTGTAATTAGAGCTCCACTGTTCTTTGTAACATGGCTGCCTGGCTAGCAAGCGTGCATGTGTGTGTGGCCTACATTTGTTTTGGTCTGAAATGCTGGTGTGCTTAGTGTGACATCTAGTGGCAGAAAGTCATCACGCGAATCACTTGGCTGAAATGGCTGAAACGCTTGGGTATGTTTTTAATTGTTACTATGATGATGATTATAGCCAAGTGATATTAAAGGCTTTCTAAATGTCTCACTCTCTTCAATGCCTGCTTTGAGAGCACCAGGACACCTCACCTATTTTATTAGTTTCATTTGTTTTGTTTGTATGGCAATTTACAGTATCCTATTAATTTGAACTGTTATGGGCACTTTTTTCGGCACTTTAACCAAACTGTTGGATGTTCCCCGCTTTACCAGATCTGCATTTCTTTGGTTTAAAGGCATTAGGACCGAGCCAACTGTGGACTTCTGCTGGAGTGAATTCCTCAGCAGCTCAGGTATTGTCACAGATTGTCAATCACAGTTCTTCCAGAACAGGGACTTTTACACTCTACCCATCTATTGTAGGACATAATACATATCCTAACTGCTGCCTCAACAGGAACATTGAAATATACATAATTTAGGTATGACACATTTACTCATTAATTATAGATCACAGTGGCATTTAAATAAAGCGCAGCGGAAGTTCAGGCAGGACACGTGTCATGTTGTTGGGTCACCAACAGATATACCATCTGGTTCTGCTTAACACGCATTGGTCAGTTACCTGAGTGCGTATTATAAATATGTTAGGCTGGTTACCTACTTCCTGCCACTTCCCCTGCTAGCCCGTTTGCTCACTCCTCCCCCTCCACCCGCTTGTTCTGTTGTGTGTCTGTGCTGCTCATTGTGTGTGGTCTTGCGGCCTCTCATCCTCGAAGGGTTCCATTGTGGTATCCCTGCTGTGGCTTCCATGTGCGCATGGAAAAGGCTTCCATGTATGCGCATGGAAAGGGCTTCCATGTGCGCATGGAAAGGGCTTCCATGTATGCGCATGGAAAGGGCTTCCATGTATGCACATGGAAGTGCAGGGAGCTCATAGAACAGAGCCATACCTCCAAATGTAAATAAAGGTTAAGTTAATAAATGTTCTTTGACGAAGTAGTCTTGACTGAACTGCATACAAGAGTGTATTTAACGCTAAAATAATAAGTGTGTTCTGGTTCAGGCTTACATTATGTCTTAACCCGTGATTTTAATTTTTTGCGGTCATAAGAGAGTTTAACTTCTGTTGCCACAAGCAATGTTCACATTTTATTAACATCGTAATTGTGAATAACAACTAAGCAATCAGCACTGGAGGAGAGACCCCTTTTGTTCTTTCCCTACATGTTCTATGGTATCTTCCCCATATTAGTGGGTGTGAATTTATGACGTCCTAGGATTCGTTCAGTGGGACTCAAGTTGAAGGGTGCCCATTTAAACATGGCGGGTGGGGTTGAATTATATGTTGATACACGGAGCATCCACTGTTACATCTTGCTAGCCAGAATTGTGTGCAGTGTTCTCTCCAGCCTCCAGGCTTCCAGATCTCCTGTGTCACTACTACTATTAGCCTGAAGTCCATCTGAGGTACATCAGACGGAACCACACGATGATGAGCAGCTTTCTGCTGTCTCACAGGGTAATTTACCACCTGTTTAAATGACCCTGCACAGTCATTGTTCTAGTGGCGGTAATTTGTAATTTGACACTTTTATGGCACACTTGGATTAAGTGTCATTACTATGTATTTCTCCAAAAGGAAACCATTGCAACCTGATTCGTCCTGCCATGTAGTATTATTATTATTATTATTATTATTATTATTATTATTATTGTTGTTTTTATTGCAGTTTTGATACAGACCTTTCCAAGTCTTTAGATGGGTATAGTAGTGTTCTTATTTATGCTGTTTGGTGCTTTTGTGAGTTGCAATCTACTATGGTAGATAAACTATTCCAGTTCACATTTGGGTCTGACTAAGGTCATGCTGCTTCATCATCTGAATCTATTCTTTCTTAGCAAAATCTTATTTTAGCCTTAGATTTTATTTTCCGATTAGATGTGTTGTAGTAAATAATTTAAATGTAATTTAAACTTTTTAGCTTATTAACATTAATAAATATAATTACTGTACAATGCCATGTGTGTGGAATGCCAACATAAAACTTGAGCATGCTGCTATTCTATTCTAAGTCCACCTGTTGTCTCAATTTCTATTGGCAGCAAACATTAAACAACAAACATGTCACACAGAACCCTTCCTGTCCTCTTAGTCAGTAGTGTTGGTTGCTGTCCGGGACAGGGACTACATTCTATTGATTATCTAGCAGTATGTGGAAGGTGTCTCAGACCAAGGTAAAAGGGACCGTCTGTACTGTGTAACATCTCAACACTGAGTCCTACACCCTTTCCTTACAGTTGGCATTTCTAACATTGTAAATAATAGATTAATAATTGACCTGCCTAGTTAAATAAAGGTAAAAAATATATAAAATAATGAACAATGAAGTGAATGTTATCAAAATAAGTTGGGTAATGATACTCCAAAAGACTTGCAAGTAGAAAAATGCAAGAACCACTGTCTGATTGAAGATGCGATTGTGTGTGTGGGTGGGTGTTCTGCTTTGGATGTAATCTTTAAGACTGACTTCAGCACAGGGATCCCTAAACTGCTGGACCATCAAAGGCAGCCACATTGTGTTATTTGTGTTGCCCCTGCTGTTGACAATGTGAGCAGGGGTAAAGAAATAATGTGCTGAATAGATGGGCTGGGCTGTAATAACACGGATTATGTTCAGTTAGCAATAAAATTGAGGATTTTGGTGCTAAGTCTAATGGCAGTAGATGGCCCTACTTTCTGAACATATGTTTTGATGATGTTTCTGTTCTTTAGATGATAGGATATATATCTTTCCTTGCATGAATCACTCTGTAGCAGCCTAATGTCAAACTGACAGGGACCACCAAGGACCCCCCCCCCACACACACTAACTGATAAGTGACAGTGGAGAATGCAGAATTCCATTTTTAAAATTAAAGGCAAATTAACTAAATGTGTTTTGCATACAACTAACAGAAGAGAAAAAAAGTGAGAGATGAAGATTGCCGCTGGCACAGTAAAGTGAATCTGTGAAGAGGAAAGATTAATAGTTTCTTAGTTCCAAGTTCTCTTAATTTTTTTTTCTTTGAGCTTGAATGTGTTTCTCATTTTTAAAGGTCTGGTTTGCTTCCTATCAGCATTCCCATATTCTCATACAACTTGTTCTGAGCTAAGGTGATGACAGTGTTTATTTACCTTTGCGCTTTCATTCTCTTTTAATTTCAAATTTGACACCTCTGGTAGATGAAGCTGCTATATGATCAGGGCAATCAAACTCTACAATGTCACTTATTTAAATTAGCTTTACTATTGCCGTAGCCTCAGTCAGTTTTGGTATTTTCTTATTTGGCTTAAATTTAAAAGGTATTAGCCTTCTGTTAACTTTAAATTTAAACACTTTTTTGCATTTGGCTTCACTGTAATTTATTGTATCAAATGACCCCCGCCCCCAAAATACAACTGTACATAGTAAAAAAATCCCCAAATGTCATTTTAAAGGGTAATTCAATTTAAGGGTGGACCTAATTTTGCCATCTCTCCCAACTGCTGCAATTGTTTGTGACCTAAATTGAATCAAACAATTATGTTTAGAGTTCTGGCTATCTCCACTGTCGAGACACAATAGATTATAATGGAAATAAATAGGGCCAATGAGAAAACACCCTCTAACTCCCCCCAAACATGTCATTTAAAGTCTGTAATGTGACATGATGGATATAATGAATGTGTTACGAATTTTCCAGCCATAGCGATGAGCCACAATGTAATTTCGATAAGTACTTTGCTTCCTATACTGTAGGTAGCAGAGAATACATGTGGCCCATATGCTTTCTATGCAGTATACACATCGCTCTTGTCATTGCTCAGGTACTCACACTGTGATGTGTGAATACCTGAGCAATGACAAAGACCGATATGAAATACGGATGTAATCTCTTGACAGTGGAGATCACCTGAAATCAAGCATAGCGATAGTTCAGGCGAAGTCACGCCCGGCCACGCCTAATCTCAGTTGTCAGATGATCACAATCGGCTCACTGCCCAGCTGATCTCAATGACCAGACTGCTCAGCTGATCACGGCAAAGCATAGGATTGGCCAATCTAGTCAGGGTGCTTATTTAAGCGTCCTTAGCCTACACCCAGTTTTAGAGCTTTATCTGCAAGCTTTTTTGCATCCCACCTCCTCTTAAATGCTGTGTTTGATTCCTCAATGTTACAGTGTTGTCATTGATGCTTGCTCTATTCTGTACCCTATGGGGGGTCTTTTTGCTGCTCTACCAGCCTTGGGCTTTCCATGTACGTGCATGGAAGGGCAGGGAGCTGCCGGAACAGAGCCATGCCTCCACCATACCTTCACTACATCCAGTCTTCCCTTATACTGTATGTCCCCTCTTTTTCAGATGCAGAGTAAACTGTAAAAGCTATTTACTTATGGCAGGCAGGTAAATGTGTCACCATACAATGTTTGTCTATACAGTAGCTGTGGGTTTGTGGGAGCTACTGTGCCAGCATGCCTGGTCATTGGAAGGTCAGGTACACTACAGTAGCTGCTGTCATGGAACATTGCTGGACGTCTGCCAGCTGCTCGCTAATCTGTGTCCTAAGCATGGAAGGTGGAGGATCTGAGAGCTGATTTAGCCCTGCCTGGCCTCAATTAGGTGCAGGTTCCAAAACATTTAATGTGTTAGCATGATGTTAATTGGGCTCATTTTAATCTAGACCTTCGGAGTGACCAAATTCCCATCCCTACCTGATCCCTACTACCTACCTACTGTGGAACTCGCTGTGTATTACTCACTGATTAGACAATGACATTCTAATTCATTCAACCAGAATGCTTTTTTTCCTACCATTACAACTGCGGTCAGAGCATTACGTGAGCGCATTAGTCACTGCGACCTTATTTTCCACTGACCTTGGGTTTGATGTATTGCTTTCATTATGTGCGGGTATACTTGGTTGTTCATTATGCTGTGTTTTGATACTATGTGGTTGGTTGTGTGTTGTCCTCTCCCCAGGTGTGAGCATGCAAGATGCAGAGGGACTGCATGTCTTCCTGTTGGTCTGTGGACTGAGAAAGGTCAAGGACCCTCTCTATCTGGTGGAAGTGTTTGCAGGTATAATTACACTATTCTATTCCTGTACTGCTAGAGATCAAAACAAAGGGACCTCCTGTTGGCTGGAGGTGGGCTGTACGTTCCTTGACGTGGTTTAGATCTGAACCCTTTAGTGGATCAGGTAAATCCATCCTAGGAAATACAAAGCTGTCCCAAGCGGCCTTCTTGTGCCTGACTTTAAATAGCTTGTGTGAATGTATGCTGGAGCCAGTTGGCAACACTGTTTTATAAGCATTGCTGCAACAACAACACCATGCCCCCTTGGTGCTAGGGTATAATATATGAAAACTGATGTGGCTGCACTGCAGAGGATAGCTTCTACATTATAGTCTACATAAGAATGAGGTTTGCTGACATGCTGACCTTGTTGACAATAGCAATGGGAAAGATTTTTTTATTAGTCATTATTTCACCATAATTAATTGTAGTTATTTGATAACAACATACGCAGTATTTCTGCACCAAGTTATACTAATATTGAATGATAATACTATACATAGCCCTGCGGAAGAAAACAGTCCATGGGTAGTATTTGAAGTCTAATTCAATTTCCCTTTCTGTAATTTACCACTTTTCTGGCAACAGTCCTGATAAATTGCACCGTAATGGCACCCAAATGGCTCTACAAGCAGTTGAAACACTTTTTATCAGATTACTTGCTAATGCAATTGGCCTTTCCCAATCCCCCCCCTTTCACTTGTCCTACCTAGTTACTGTAACTAGGTAGGACAAAACACCATAGAAAGCTATTAAAACAGACACTTGATGTTCAAAAAAATGCTCAACTGTCATTGGAGGACATGCAAAAAGGGGCGGGCTTGTTTGGGAAAGGTCAATTGAAGCCTGAAAGTAAATGTATGCTCCTGTTGGCCAAAAACCCCTTGTGCACCTCTGTCAATATTTGGTGTTGTCATTACAGCATGGCATCACGAGAATCCTCTGAATGTGCTGGTCATTATTGGGCCAAAGGTGAGTGTCCCTTTGGGCACATTTGGTTTCTCTGCATACCTGTCCTATGTCTCCCTCTGTACTGTGTTTCCCCTGCATTGTCGGTGTTACCCAGAAACATGCCTAATCCATAAAGGCCTGTAATGAGATGTACTGTAACATAGAGGCCAGCCATTGGCTTCAGAGCTGAACTTTGAGCTGAACTCATTAAAATGCCTCCTGGCCCTGTATGCTTCTCTGTGTGGCGTGCCAGCATTGCTGGGCTGTCTAACTGCCTTTACACGCTGGGTGCCATCAACCTCTGGACCTGGCGAGCACCTGGCTAAGGTAGCGCGCTAAGGAAAACGTTAAGTAAACTGTGACTCCCAAGCAGGCCATGAGTGGCACCGCCACCCAGCTGGGACCACCCCCCCCCCCAGCAGGTGCGGATGCACACATGCAATTAATTTGTTGCTCTTGAGCTCACACTGTTGGCTTGACTGGCATCATGATTCACAGTTAAGACATGTTAAACAAACCAGTGCCTTTAGAGCTTTATGGGTCAGTATGGAGGTGCTGAGCCGAATGACCTCTCTTGTTAGGCGGATGAATATTGATGTGCTTAATAAGGCGACGGGGAGGAGCGGAGCAGCCACCGGCCCCCGCCGTCCTCCTCTGTGTTTTGAGAGCAACGAGTGTCCTCGTGTCCCATGTCGTCTGCGGGACCTCCCTGCATTGATTTCTCTCATGCTTGTGTGTCTCTCTTCTCTTCTACTTGACGTGTGTGTTCAGTGTCTTTTCTTTCCCTTCAGACCACCGTGTCAGAGTAAAGGTATGTCAGCTATGCTCAGAGGCGCCCTGATTAGAGCAGGCGGGGGGCACGCCAGTGTCTCCGCTGATGGTTAACAACTGCTTGTGGCTCCACTGTGCTTCGTGTCTGTTTGTTAAGACGTTTCCACCGGAGGCATGGACGTATGACCCACAGGCCCACATAAATCAGTGTGCTGTCCCTCACGTGTGCAGCGTCTTTTGTTTGAATTATTATAATAACACAACAAACCCATGCATGATATTGAAATGCAGAACGTACCGCTTATTTAATTGTACTAAAGAATTTCTATTGATTTTATTATTACTTTACCTGATCAGTGCGTAATAACACAGTCAATCAAACCAGAGGTGGAAATGAACATATTTCCATAATTACGTGAAATTGAATATTTTAACACCTTTCTCTTTTATTTCTTTTCTTTTTACGATATATACTGTACCAGAGCCCCCTGCTGTGTACATTTTTACATTTATTTAAACAAGAACATAAAGGAATGCACATTGAAATGTGAATGAAATTGTAACGCTTCCCTGGTCTCGCCGATGTAGGACGACCGGAGAGACTGCCCACATCCCCAGTGCCTCACGCCCTCACGTGCGATCAGGCAGATTGCCGCCAGCCGTGTGGGCG
>JAODTR010010743.1:0-28891 GCA_025399935.1 Amblyopsis rosae | reverse complement strand
GGGAAAGGGAGGTTTGGGGTCCCCTGCTGGAGCTGCTGCCCACGCGACCCGACTCTGGATAAGCGGATGAAGATGGATGGATGGATGGATGGATGAAAGGATATTTTAATTAACTGGAATCTATAATAATTCTACATATTAAAGGTTATATAAACAATATTCTAAACATTAAAATAGTAAGAAGCAACTATTTTCTATGTAAATATACTGTAAAGTGGAGTAATTGCATCTTGAGCAGAGAATGACACCACACTCTGTGTGTTGTTGTAATAGAAAAAAGCAACATTATTGGTTATGGAAAATGTTTATTAATTCGAAAGTGTATCAGTCAGAGTATCACTCTGATTGGGCCGCCTGCAGGGTGGCTGTGGAAAAGGCTAATGTAAACAGGGATTACAGACTTTAATCTCAGTGAAAATATATTGATCTGGGAGCAATAGTCAATTGGAGCCAGGCTAACATTAGCTAGTATTACCTGAATTATGCGTTTAGGACTGTTATGTAGAATCAAGAGTATAGTTCATGACATTCATGACTCTTCTCTGTGCTGGCTAATTCGAGTGAGCTGTTGCATCACCCGCAGTCACATCTCCTCCATTTCAATATCTCCAATCACTTTGTTTTCAAGTTCAATATGGCTGCATCATTAAATCAATGTACTCGTAAGTAGGAGCATTTATCATGCGTATACGAGTACCAACGAGTAGTATCCGTGCATCTCTAGTATAAATGTAATATAAATGTTTCCTTTTTCTAATGTATGCACAGTATTTGTCACCTGGCTTAATAAAAACTAAATAACTAAACAAGTTGTTCCCATAAAGACCATAATGACAGGCAGACCAACCTATGATAATCAATCTGAGAGGTTGAGGTACTGCCAGACAGGGTAGAACCCTTGCAAAGAACATCACCACCACTAGCCTTGAGCACAAATCAGAAATTTTGAATGAGGAGCTTGCATCAAATTCAGTAAAGTATAAAGAGCTTTCCATACTCAAGGCCTGACCATGCCAGGCCTTGCCTATGAATAAGAATTTGTTCTTGTGTGATGTGCAGGATAAAACAAACAAATCCCCTTTGGGGATTGCTTCACATTTTAACTCGAGGGAAACCCCAAAGTAGAGGTTGTCTGTCACCAGCAACTGAATAAATATGTTTCCTTTCATAAACTCCTATTCCCGGCAGTGTCTACGACTTCTGTTTAACAGCATGGGAGTCTGGCCTGCAACCCCCAAAGTACTCTGGTGCTGAAGCAGGAAAAAGCCTCTGTTGAACCTTTGGGCTCAACAACCTGGGGGAATGACACTCAAGACATCCTGTATTGCGTGTCCTGAAGAAGCCAGACAGGTGCCCTTAAGAAAGGTCCTAGTGGTACCATATAGTGGTAACAGAAGGCGTGAAGAATGGATTTTCAGTTCAACTATATACTGCAGCTACTGCAGCTGTAAGGCTCTCTCTGACACCAGGATACCACACAGTACACTGTGAAATAAGCTCAATTTAAGACAGCTGCTATGAAAACAAACAAAAAATCTAATAAATCCAACAATACCATGCCATTAACTTAAAGGTTCATGGTAGTAATGAAACCAGAGTGTAATCTTTGTGTAATATGGTAAGCATATTATGCTACCAGATGTTCCCACATGGATCCAGATGTTGAAGGGTAGTAGGACTAGAAACACATTGTAACCTTTACACCATGTGTCTAGCAGTGCTGTGGTATGCCAGCCTGATGTCTAACCACGACTATTGTTCTATATTGAATAAAAATGTAACCTTAAAAATACCTGATGGTTTTTATATTGTAATCTGCTATTGTAACTCTGTTAACTTGTAAAATAAGTTGATTGTATAATGTATATGATTTCACCCTGCCTATTTGAAAAGCACCAGTTCACTGTTCATCTGTGAAACAACAAGATGCTGTATGGGAGGTGGAGAGTGGTGTGAACCTAGTGCTAGAAGTGTTGTAGGAGGAGTAAAGTGAGTTCTAGCCACTCACACACAAGATGTTGTCACAATTTCAAAATGTATGGTTTCATACATTTTTTTTTTACTTAATGGGTTAGAAGTTTGTATATTCTATATACATGTTCAATATAATAAAAATGTTACAATCTTGATTTTTATTGCAACCCACTCTTCCATGAATCACCTTCTTGCCCCAGCATCTGTTTTAGAGTCATAATGTTTCTGGTCGTAGCTGGTCATTCTGAAGTTCTTAGTGATCTCCTGAAAGGCTTCAACCTTTCAGCTTGATTTGGCAGGATGACCAGGCCTGGGAATAGTCAATACTGTTCCAACATTTCCATTTGAAGAATTTGAAGAACTGACTTAGGTCAGGTTATGTTTGTTAATCAGAAACATAAATGAGTGAAACAGAAACATATTATTTGAGTGATGGGCATCTCACTTGCTGTTTTATACAGTATACTGAAGATGTTATACAGTGTTTACATTTTTACATTGAAATCAATCAAAAGAACATATTTACTATAAAAATAAGTAAACTTGATTTGATGACAGAGATCCCCCCTCCCCCCATCAACACACACACACACACATACACACACACATGGAGTAACACACTGTCTTTCACCTGTATTAGTTTATGTTCAATTACACTGATCTTTAAACATTAGCACTATTCAGTCACACACCTGCAGTGTGTATCACCTGGTAACTCTATAGTCTGACAGTATCGCTGTCGACAATTAAAAGCTGTTGTAAACCTTTAGGATCCTGACTGGTGCATGGATAAATTACAAACATCTGGATTTCAGAGAAAAATTTATGAACACATGAATGAATGAATGAATGAATGAATGAACTTTTTGTTATTTTCTTTGTTATTTCTTTATTATTTTTAATTTCTTTGTGTTTATTTATTTTTTAGGTTTGTAACTGCCTTAACAGCATGAATAATGCAAGATATTTTACACATGCATGCAATATCCTTATCTAAAATACAAACAAATCACCAACAAAAAAGTTTCCATCTGAATGCTGTCAAATATTTTCTTAATTCTAAGGATGTGGACCATGATAGTAAACACAACCTACTACTACTACTACAGTAAAGTACTGTATTTCCAATAGAGTACTTTACTACATAAACAGATTAATTATACAGTATCTGAAAAGTGTGTAAAAAGGGAGGCACTAGGACCTGCATCATGAATGAAGCAACATGGTATCTTTTCTGTCTCTCTCTCTCTCTCTCTCTCTCTCTCTCTCTGTGTCTCTCTTTCTCTATCTCTCTCACACACACACACACACACACACATGCAATGCGATTAAGGGCTATATAAAATTGACTTCACTTGACACACATGCACACACACGCACATGCACACACAGTTTCAGAACAATCAATTTGCCAACAAGTGAAACACTCAAGAGAGAGCTGTAGATAATTTTCAAAGAGATTGGTTCTGCTTTTCTCTCTCTCTTGCATTTTACAGATTTGGACACAAACTGGAATATTTGTACATTTTCCTGAAGGAACTAACTTGTGTTGAAAGAAGACTAAACATATGCAGAGGTGAGAGTCTCAATTATGTCTCGCCAATATGACTATATTAAGTGTGTATATAAAATTCCAAATTGCATGGTTTTCCTCTACAGAAGGTCACATTTGTGAATTTTGATAAGCGACATTTCAATATAACATGTTCAAAATCCTTACATCCATACACTGCAAAAATGTATATATAATAGTTATAATATAGTTAATAGTTTAGTTTACATTGTGTTCCTATACATTATGTCATTATTCAATGACACACACACACACAAACAGTTTTTTTTACAGTGTATTTTATCATCCGTGAACATGTTTAATCTATAGTGCAATAATATTATTTGATCAGAACATTATTTTACAATAGATTTACTGTATCTATCAGAAATGTCTACAGAGCTAGGAAGCTAGTGGAAGTTGAGTGTTGTCAAAGTGGGGTAAGATCAGACATAACTGGGAAATTACGGTCTTCTCCCGTCAGAGACTGAATCCTGGCCTGAGGCTCAGCAGGTTACCGATCATACCCAGCAAATATTCTCAAAGCATTCCTTTTTTTTGTAACACTTTCTTTTCAAAGAGAGGGCTTATATCAGATTGAGATAAAAATGAATCTTAGAAAATGCTTGATTGCTAAAACATTTACTGTTTTTTTTTGTTGTTGTTTTAAATCGTGATGATGACTTGTCTATTGTATTAATAGCTAAATAGCCTACCGTACCTAAATAACCAAATATGTAAAATATCAGAAATAATATACTGAATGCTCCTGTAATGTACAGTACATATACTCACCATATCAGTGAGTGTTGTCTGTATTATGACATATAGAACAACCTGCTAATACTCAATTTAGTTTGCTTTGCTTTGCTTTAACTTAATATGTATGACAAGTATTTATATGATAAGGGCAAACATAGTGTTTGACGCTAAAACTGCAAAAACAGAAATAGAGTGAATGTAGCAATAACATTCCAGTTTTATGTTATTAATATGTTATTTTTCTGCTGATGTGAAAAGTTTATACATGCATTATCGTTTCTGTCTGATCGTATGCACTGCAGTGAATGCTAGCTGTTATCCATTCCAAGCAATGTGCTCCACAGGTGGGTCGTTTGGTTGAGTTTCAGGTAGGCGCAGGGTTTATATACAGGGACTTTCAGTATACAGTGCACTCACAGGATATTGCCTCACTCCAACTTAATTTCCTAGGCTACAAAATTACTGTAGACATTAAAGATACAGTTTTTACATTTTGCATTAATGTGGGTAATAGAATAATATTTAGCTCATAGAGACAGAGAAGGCCATACAGTGTGTGATATAGTATGAACATAACTAATTAGCCATTGCAACACAAATGCACTTGGTCATAGTCACAATATTATTTTATTATCAATTATCAATTGATTCAATTATCGTTGTTTCAAGTATTGCTTGATAATGCCTTATGCTTTTACCCTACAGTATACATTTTGTAATTATCTTAACAATACAAATGTATTATATGTATTCATATAAAGTATATGTTAAGATGGCATAGTAACCTCGCTAATCAGGTTAGCAAAATGGAACAACATATTACCAGACCTTGCAGGGCCCATCAAGGTTTAATTTAATCTCTGTGACCATCTTGATAAGTAGTGAAACTACAGGCTTTTTCCCAAACCAGGTTCAGATAATATTATATTTTGCTTACTCATGCATAGTACATGTTTTAACAAGCCATAAGAAAGAACTTAGTAGATAAATACCGTACTGTATATATTGTTATATATATGATACATTTCCCCATCTCATCATCCTTTATCCTTTATTAGACACATTCAATAAATCATTTGTGAATATGTGTGGTAATTGCCTTGATAGTAAGTGGATATGACTCATTCATCTTAATATGTGAATGAATCACAAGCAGCCAAGCCAAGATGGACACACAAGATATACAGTATATTTAGCCAAATTAATAAATCAAGGTATGCTTTCCAAGTGTTAAAATCAACATCTGATCTGTAAATTCCCCGCAGTGCTTCCTACAATTATTGAATTATACACATATTTATGTTACCCAATTGTAACATAAATATAGTAGCATTTGTGTTCATCAATCTAATTATTATTAGTAATACATTAATGGTAATTTGACGTCAAACAGGCATGTTTGATCAGCTTTGTAAAGCGTAAACAAAAACAAAACATTGCTACATTGTTGGGAATATAACAATGGACAGTAAAATAAGAAGTTAGATGTGTGACACAGATCATGTGCATTTCATCACAGCCCTGAGACCCAGGGTCAAAGTAGGTGGTTGTCTATAAGGTGCCACATCCAAGTGTTTCACAACAGTATGCCACATAGAGACATTTGAAGCATTTGACAGTTTTAAAGTTGGGTGCATCAGATAGGCTAGTGGCTTTGCAAGTAGTGCTTGGACTTATACAATTACTAGAACATGGTTTCCACCTGAAGATTTAGTGAGAAATAATGCATTTGTAAACCATTTGAACGTTTAAAATTTAGAAACCATTATATTTGCTAGTGTTGTCTTTCTGAAACGGATCAAAATTATCAAAGCCTTTTTGGAGATCTCACCTGCTAACCTGACACGCGAGCTGGATTGTTAGACACAAGTCCATATGGGAAGCCATCCATCGAAACAGTTTGAAAAGGACCTGTACTTTAAAAAAATACTTTGCAGCTGAGAGGATGTGTTATTATTGTTCTCAAAACGTCTTCGCTGTCGGCACACCTAAACCGCGCCCGTAGCTATATCAGTATGAAGTATGAGTCTGATAAGTTGCTACTCAGACTCAGTCGCGAAGATTTCGTGGCTTTCCAGACCTGACTGTCGCGGCAAGAACAGGAGGGTGGGTGCCAGCATGACCAGAAACACTCCTGATGAAACCAAACAAACACATCAGTAAGTAATGAAAATGCCTCTGTCACACATTCTTTCAAGGTCTCGTATGGGGACAAGAAAATGGAAGGTCGTTGGGCGTTCATTTTATGTTACTGTAAAGGAGATTCTGTCCGCAAGAAATCACAAAGCTAGTTAATAAATAAGGACATTGACAGTGACAGTGTGTATTGAATGCACTGTACTGTAGCACCTTAATTAATAACAATGCATGAGGTTATAAAACCTCATATTTTGACTGATTGTCTTTTGATAACCTCAAACTTAAAATTGTACAATGATTGAAAGTGATATGATATTATATATTAGGTTAGAACCTCTGGTGCTATAAAATGCACTAGCAATACTTGTGATAAATGCTGTGTGTGACTTTCTGTAACTCATTGAAAAACATGTATGTTGATGTGCCTCTGATTATTGTTCCACACTGACCTGGCTTGACATGGTTTGGCCGCAAGGGCTCAACACCAAGAACATATGCCTTGATTCAAAGTTGACTGCCAACAGGTCTGTTTCTTAACCAGATATAATACCTGAAATGGTTTTCCACATAGCTGTCTGATAAGATACATAAAACTGCCTCAACTAGATGCAACAGCAGGAAAATTGGAAATTACATGCTGCAATTGCCTGCTATTATCCTTCTCCCTT
This sequence comes from Amblyopsis rosae, assembly GCA_025399935.1. NCBI lineage: Eukaryota > Metazoa > Chordata > Actinopteri > Percopsiformes > Amblyopsidae > Amblyopsis > Amblyopsis rosae. The sequence continues at coordinate 21,796 of JAODTR010010743.1, read as the reverse complement.
TGAATAGTCGCCCAAAGACAAAATGCGGCTATTTCAATTCCTCATGTACAAGCTGGGGCAAGTGTACAAAGGTGTATACTCTCAAATGTTCTCAATCTGTGTATTCTCAAACATGTAAAGCTTTGTCATTGTTGTGTATTTTGTTAGGGCAAGTTGTCGTTATTTTCATTGTATCCAAGGAATCCTCAAAACTATGTGCTAAAGATTATGTGTAGGATTGTGATTCAGTACGCTTGTACTTACAGTATATAACAGCTTTAGGCCACCATAACATGTTTAACCTTTGCAAACCACAACTGTTTGATTTAGAGAAATGAGAAATGTTTAGACTTTACTGCCTATACTTGGGTGTCTATATGTATTTGTGCAGAGTGGAAAATAAATACTAGAATGTACAGCAAAAAGTGAATAGGTGCAAATATTGAAAGGTTTAGATGCATTCCCACTAACATATACTCAAAAAATTATTTTTAATCCATGTCCACCATAACAGAGAAAACAGTTGCATTTATAATTTTTGCAAATAATGCAAATCCCCCTATTGTTGCCATGCCAGAAACCTGAGTTTGAAGGCCTAAATCCACCACACAAAGATACGTTTCATCCCAGAGAGCAGTTTCGCACGAATGCCCACAGATATGCGGCGAGCAACATGTCATTCAAAGCCCAGTGGTGGCTCTCAGATAAAGTCACCCACAGCTCTGTCCTCTTTGAATGAGAGCCGACCCGACTGGATCAGGTTGCCTGACGGACTGTGTGACTTTTACCATATGAATGAAGCAGGCGTTTTCTAGAGAGGGTAGATTGTTCCTGGCCTGCAGACTGTGGATTGTATCTATCTCCAGTCAGCTTGTCATTCAACCCAGACGGGCTTCATTAAACTGACTCCATTAGAGCTAATGAGTTGTAGGTCAGTGGTTGTGGGTGGCCCATCTTTTCAGGACTAACAGCCCACATAACTGACTGGCTTGCTGAGTCAGGTAATTCACAATGGCAAAGGAAGGAATGGTTTTTCTCCATTTAATTGCATGGCAGCTTTGATAATTGCATTTCTTTGTTCAAACTTACATTAAATATTTAAAGAATAAGGTATTTATAGCCAAAATATTGTACTTTAGAAGTCATAGAACTTCATTATTGTAGAAAAAACTAAAATATACATTTTTAACGTTATATGAACGATAGTTTTTCAGCATTGCTTACTCAACCTTTAGAGCTGTGTCTGCTATTATATTCACACAGTAGAAGAAGAAAGAAATGTTGTTAGTTTATTTTGTAAATAATAAATACATTAATACAGTAGATATACTGTATATCTGTACAAAAACTGAGTTGGAATGTGTTCAATGACTCCTGTATTATCAGTTACATTTGGCTATTGTAGCTTAATGTTAATTTAAACAAAATGAGAATTGGTCAAATAAAAAAGACCTTTTACACGTTTCTTTTTTTTCTTTTTTTTTTTTACGCAAGGGATACAGGTAAATTTGACGTCTACACACATACACACACACACACACACACAGACACACACACACACACACACAGGCTACTGTATTCATCTAGAGCCGTACCCTTGGGGCAGATTTGGAGTTATGTCATTTTCTCAAAAGCACATTCATTTCACATGTCAGAAGGTAGTGAAGCTTTCATCCCACGCTTTCTTCATTTTCTTCATCACAAATAGAATAAACACTTCATTTAGTGTCTCAGAATGTAACTGCCGGTGGGGTTTTGAGGTGATCCTTTATCCTTTTGACTATGGCAGGGCTTTGAGACATACATTCACAAATACACCTATGTGACCTATACTGTGAAACAACTTTCCCTGTCCCTCAATACATTTTATGGCTCGCCACAAAACATGTACTGTAGGTTTAGTATTCTGAGCATTTCTGGTGTTTCCTCCACCTATCAGCTTACACAGAGAGAGAGAGAGAGAGAGATAGAGAAGCTTGTCAGCAGTTCATTTCTGTTACTCTTGTGGGAATGAAGATTAATTACCTCCATCCAGTGTGTGCGAGATGTCTGAGTGGCTAGCGCCTTTTGGCATGCATGTTCCATTTCTGTTTTCTGACTTATTGCCTGCCGCTATGAACAACATTGCCTTTACAGAGCAAAGCACACATTACAAGTCACATTAACAGCAGGGTGGCCTTAGAGTTGGTGGGGTGTGTTATGTGCTGGGAAGGTCTGTGCTGGAGTTTCCAACAAGTGTCTTTAAAAAAAAAACAGCATCTTTAAACTATATAAATTGCTCATAAATTTGTCATCGTATCTATCGTTAAAAATGACATTGTAACTGAGAACAACAAAGGAGTGCAACACAGTACAGCATTAAGCTGTCATAGAACATATACTAAAGGAACGCGGAGAGAGGCTACAGTGCTGACATTCTGGTGTGATTGGACATTTTTTATGAATGTTTCCACTAGCTAACGGTAACCGTAAAGGCATGTGTACCTTTGTTTTACAATGTCCAGTATGTGTGTGTCATTTCTTGCTATCAAAATGTATGGGGCCCTGAAAAGTGTTTATACGACTGGTTTACGAGCTGGTTAAGGCACGCTCTCTCCTTGTCTCACAACAGCATGAAAGCAGCTCAGAGCAGAGAGGTTGTGAATGGGGGCCACATCCAGGCATGATGGCAGGAGTCTGGAAAACTGTCTTCTAAACACATTCTCCAGGAGAGTGCCAAAGGGCTAAAGTTCATGTGGAAACACTGAAGAGGTAAAATTCCAGTTAATGCCTTTACAAATAAAGCACATATATACCTCTGGCTGAACTAAACAATAATAACATGTAATATCGTTAATAAAGATCCTGGTTACAAAATACTGACATGTCTGCTATGTTAAAAGTTAGCATAATTAACATGGCTAACCTTTTTCCAAAATATTATTAAAAGCATTTCTCAAATACTTTCAGATACATAAACATTTGTATTGCCTATTTCCCCTGAATCACCAAATACAACATATTCCTGGATTGGAATCATCACTTTTTATCACATTTCGTTAGAATGATGCTGCCTTCATGTCGTATCGGCATTAAGTTTCCGACTTGGAAATAGCATATGAACAAGTTGTAATTCCGAGTGGGAAATTAAGAAATAAATTTGATGCTGGAGTTGGTGACCTTTCCACATGCAGAAACTAGGAAATAATTGTTAGTCACATGTCACATGGTGTACAGTGTAGGAGTAGAGTTTTTGAAATAATGTTAATATGCACACATGAAGCTTGTTTTTTAATTATGCTTTTTAAATTTAGTTTCAGGTACCAAACACAGATCTGAACATGATCATACATTTTAACATGAATTTAGTTTCAGGTACTTAGGGTTAACCCCTAGGTACCTAACCCTGGGTTCATAACTGTTTCTAAGAGTGATTAGATACAAATGCTGACAAAGACCTCATAGATTTAACCACAGCATTTACTGTAATGACCCTTACATATATGCGTTGGCAGCTCAATTACACAAATACAAACTTATATAGGCTTCAGTATATCATCTGTACTCTACAGCCCTATTGTATACTGTGTACATTGCAACAGCTCCTAACTATGGTGGAAATCTGTAAACAAAAGAGATACTGTAAATGTTATCTACCTGATAGCACTGTAAAAATTATATATTGTTGTTTGTTTCAACTTGGATCCATCTGTGTGGTGTGAAATAATTATTTGATTTCAGCAACATATACCAAAAGTAGTACACTGCAAAAAAAGCCCTACTAGCAAATAGCCAAAATTCTTAAATCTAACAACATTTTCTTGTATTAAGCAAAACAATCAGACAATGGGGTAAAACAATTTTGCTTGACTAGAATGCTTAAAACTAGCTACTGGAAGATAGAAATGAACCTTAAAATGGTAATTTGGTCTTTTAGCAGATGCTTTAATCCATATCATACAATTATTTATTAGGTAATGGTGAAGAAGCAAATTTACAGTTAGGCAAATTCCAGGGATAGAACTCACAACCTGCAGGCTGAGAGTCCAACAACCAGACAGCTAGACTATGTTGCAATGTGATAATCTGACACCATCTAACAATACAAATAGATGATTTAACAAATTCGCATAATTCTCAGGATTCCTAAATTGAGATCTTGTGTAAGCAGTCTCACTCTTAAAATAAGGAAAACGATCTAGATCCTCTGCTGGAATATTATGCAAGCCATCCTTGTATCTTGTTAATATTTAAATCTAGCTCAATTTTAGCTGGAATTTCTTAAAGAGTAAAGGCCACAATGCAAATGAAACCATTAAGTTGAAGCAACAAATCCATTGTAGACCTGTAGTGCAACATATCTTATTTTTTCAACCAAAGAATTCCTGATTTAATCCAAGAGAAGTATGTAACTGTTAACAAGATGAATGGTTGCATCACCAGGTTTCGTACCCATGAGGTCGTCTATGTTGGTATTGCTCCTCTCTATCAGTGTCCAGGCGGTGGAGATCTTCAGTTGGGACTCCTGCGTCTCCAACCAGCAAGACCCGGGCAGTACCCCCAGATCCGCCCCTACGGTGGACCCCAACCTCTTCGCCAAGCGCCGCTATCGCTCGTCCAGGGTCCTCTTCAGTGCACAGCCCCCCAGCGTGGAGCCAGCAGGGCGTAATGGTGGCAGCAGGACCCGTAGGCGGGCGGGACAACCCCAACACCGGGGGATGTATTCAGTATGCGAGAGCGTCAGCGTATGGGTAGGCAACAAGACCAGGGCCACGGACATCTCAGGCAACGAGGTGACGGTGCTTCCAGACGTCAACATCAACAACGTCAACAAGAAACAGTACTTTTTCGAGACGACGTGTCACAGCCCCAGCGCGGGTGCCGCGACCTGTCTGGGCATCGACGGGAGACACTGGAACTCCTACTGCACCAACTCGCACACCTTCGTACGGGCACTCACCACGTTCAAGGACCTGGTGGCCTGGAGGCTCATACGCATCAACGTGGCCTGTGTGTGTGTGCTCAGCCGCAAATCATGGAGACAGTGACTGTAACATGAACATTGTAAACCCCCCCCCACACACACACGACCTACGTCAATTGACCTCTACAAAACACCAAAGCTAGCTCCTCTGCACAATAAATTATTGGATTACTGTATGAAAGGTTTCAAGACTGCATGTTTTGACCACACCTGCCTCAGTTACAGTAGTATATATACAGTTAAGTGCTAAGCGTTCATTTTATATGCATATAGTGTAAAATATAATGTAAAGAATATTCTTATTTTAAGTATTTAAAGACATTTAGGAAGGTTGTTGTGTGCAGTAGTGCTTGCATATTATCTGAGCAGCATCTTTCCCTCAGATACCGTAAAATCCCTAATTTCTGAAGAACTACATTGAGAAAAATATGCGCAACCATTCTGTATGCAACGTATCCTGCATGTGATTGGACAAAGCAAAAGACGATGCACACTCAGAGACCAGCCTTCACTCAACTCTACCCCACTGTATATCAAGTTACTCACAATTACTAAATTCTTAAGCTTTACCAAAAACAGTATAACAGCACAAGCTACTGATTAAATGCAGGTCACAACAGTTCATGTATCTGAATGTCCAGGTAATTTGTGCGTGCATTGCAAGTGATTTCACTGTACCCTAACACATCATCTTCAAACTGTCTTGATTATTTGAGGGCGATGGTCACAGCTTATCACTCATTACACACCTAACACTTTGTCAGACTAGCCTACCAAGCATCATTGAGCAAGATGCCTAACCCCTATCTAGTTTTAATACATATGTTAGGTTACTTTGAATATAACATCTCTTAAATTAATCATTGTAATGGTCCCATAATAACAGCCATCTGAAAGCAAACTAGACTGATGCAAAACCAGACCACTTTTTGAGTGGTTTGAGCCAAGTCTGATACAAAAAACCCTTTTACTAATCTGTTGTTTTTTATATTGTTATTTATTAAACACAGACAATAATGTGTATGTGGTACAAAGTTTGTTCTCTGATACCTGTTTTAATCAAAGTCATCAGTATGCCATGCTATGTTTTCAAGACTAGATGGAAAAATCCAGTAATCCTAAACATCATATAGTAACCTGTGTATGATTTAGTCAATCTTAATTTTACCCTGGAGTAAAAAGCAAAACAAAATAATGTAAGTACATCAAAATAAACTACAAAATACAGCAGCCTTGCAATGTATCAAAATAAACAACTGTATTTTTGTATATTAAACATACTATAAATTAATTTGCAAGATCAGGATTGTCTCGCTGGGCTAGTGATTTCATCTTCAGTCTAATTTCGCCACGAGAATCAGTCTAGAAAGCCTAGGAATCATTGTGAATGCATACAAGTAGCAACTGAACTTACTAATCAGCGTTATATTGATAGCTATACGGGCATGGTTTAGCTGTGCGGTGTGGTTTAGGTTTGCCAACAGTGAAAACAGCCAGATGGTTCATCCAATGAACTGCCAAGTATATTTTTAAAGTGCCTGCCATTTACAAACAGTTTCAATGCACGGCTCCCTAGATGGAGTTGTGAATAACAATGCATCTGGCATATCAGGTTATGAAATCACTTCACAAACAATCGGCCTATTGAATCTAGACTTATGCCCTTCACCTGTACATTGATTTCGTTACTTAAAGGTAGTCAGGAGACAGCTTGTTGACATTTGAGCTTCATCAAACAAAAATACCTCTGCCTTTAATGCAATAGGATGCTCCCTCACTGAAGCAGCATCCCACAAATTGTAAACACAGTGCGAAGGCTAGGATATTGTTGTGCGCACCAGTTTTATTGTGTTGCTATTTACAGACTAGAGCCAGGACTGTAGAAAGACTGGATTATTTAGACAGATCATCTTTTTGTTTCATTGTCCTTTTTGTCCCGCTGTGATAAACATCCACCTGACATTATTTATTGCTGAGATTATAGTCTGGAAACCGTCATCACTTCAGCGCTCACACTGCCATCCAGTATGGTGGACCAATCAGTGACCAGTGGCGGTGCTTAAATGCAATGACGTTGAAGTTATTCATTGGAGTTAAGCATTCAACATGGTGGTAGAGCTAGATGAAGCGATACAGCTGTAGCAACGCCGATTGATTAAAGGTTATCCAACACTTTCAATAGTAACCAGAGGTCCAGGCCCAGTAGGATACAGCGACTGCAAGCATTCCTTAATGGAGCGTGTCCAGACCCTATTCACAAGTGAATGTTGGTTGTGGTTTCACCATGGCTAGTTGGCTACCAAATTAAGGTTGCACCAAGTAAATGTCTCAAGTTTTTTATTGTATTTGTTTTACTACAATATACAAAACAAGTATTTTGATACAAAAAATTAAAAAAAATTCAACAACCAAATCAAATACAAATTAAAAATACATAACAAGTAATAATAAGTAATATACTGCCCATCCCTGGCTTACGTCAGCCTCCACTATGGACTCCACAGCAAAACGCCTTGGTGACACGCCCACTTAGACCAGAAGCCTTCCATTTTTGCTTTCTACAATTATAATTTATGATAACACTGATCAAATTAACAATCTCATACATTTAAACAGAAACTGTAGGAAGGCGGACATTTAGAAATATACTGTATATCTCAATAACTATTACGACCCCGCATGGACAATTCTTTACCCTAACACTGGATAGTGTTAAATCCCTAAACATTCCAAGATTGTAGATGGCTGTGTTAAATCTCAAATGCAACAGCGCCCTCTATTGTTTTGGGGAGTATACATTTTTACTCTGATAGTATTTTCTTTAGAACAACAGCAAATTATACATGTATAATTCCGTGCAGTGATGTCAAGTCAAGTCAAGTCAGTTTATTTATAAAGCACATTTGTGGCTATGAAGTCACAATTTTCCAAACATTATAAATGATTGCATATACTGACTTAGCTTGTTAGGGTATTTGCTACACTAAAGTGGCAAATGGAGTTCAGAACAATATATTATATGTACAACTGTATTTATTATCATAAAAGTCAGATATTCACAGTTGATAATATCATCATGAGTAAATGTTGTTTAACATTGGTTAGATGCACAGTGCTCATCAGAGACCAAAATGAACTATATAATGAGATCAGTGGTGCTGTGCATACTGTAATTACATTCTGGCTACCATCATTTATTATTATGGTTATGTCATGGCATAAAATGTACATTTCCATACAGATTGTTGTTTTAATCACTGTATAAAGAGAACTAGGTATGCACCTTGATTTATTTTCAGACTTTCCCTAATATTAGAAATGTTGTGGCACACTTGCACATCTGGCACTGCACTCTTCTTCTACAGTGTGTCTATAACATACTGTACACACTGGTGTACAGTATTGATACAGTATACAAAATGGTGGAGTATACCTGTAATATATATCTGACTCACCTACATTTACAGTAGTTTGCATACATGTTCTTTTCATCTCATGTTAACAGTTGTAAATGACATAAAGGTTATTTGAGGACTTTAAAGTGCACATCTCTGCTTCACAGAAACACACAATGCTATGTTTGGAGGAATAACAGCACTGCTCATCAACAACTAAACCCCATCTCGGCAGCATCATGGAAGATGTTTTGGGGCTGCTTTGTTTTAGGATCTGACAGACAGATTGATGAGAGATGGTCAGGGTAGCAGTCTGTCACCTCATTAGACCTGCTCGATAATTACCATAAAAACACAAACGCACATGGACAGAATTGTTTAAACACAATATCATTATTATTTTCAAATGTTCAGACATTTGCCTGAATAACCTCAAAAGCATTTGAATGAAATAATCCAAAAAGTTGGCTAAAAATTTAACTGAAACAGTTTAAGTTTATTAATGTTTCATGTTTTTTTTCTTTGTTAAGAAAAAGATACAGAATTGACTGTTAAAGCTTTTTTCTGTAACACTTTCCTATGCTCTCTGGACACTGCTGTCTATTCACACTAGTCTGAGAATAGACATACTAAACAATCAATTGGCAAATTCTACTGTTAGAGAATACATCAATTGCAGCTGTCACAAGCACTTTTCTCCAACCTAGAGTATGAATGTTTAAGCAATGTGTTTAATAAATACATGAAACTACAATTGTTTATGTGTTATTACTGTAGTTTAGACATGGTGCTAGTGTGTGACTAGATGGAAATCAGACCTCATAAGGTGGAGGCCTGATGAATTTCTAACATTTACCTGCATCTGCATGGTATTTGACGTGTTTGAAATAAACACACAAATACCTATTGCCATAACAAAGACGATTAGCTTGACCTATACATATGTTATAAAGGAAATTAGTAAATACAAGAATAAAGAAAATAAAGAGAGAAGAATAAAGAACAAATACAATAAATTGGTTAACGTTCAACATTTTCTCAACACTAAAATCCAATTGTTGTTGTCTCATAGAACTATATAAAAAAGTAGCCTATAGCCTATGCTTAATTACACGCCACAGCCTACAGCATGTGATGACATAAATGGGCGGTCCAAACTCCAGTCCAAGAAAACGCAGACAGCATGCCAGGCAGTGTTAACTTTCATTTTCGATAGTCTAGCGATGCGTGTAAATGTATGCTTCATAGACAACTGACACAGGAGTTAATTTGCAGATAGGATAGGCTAGGAGGTAGAGAGGCTGTAGCTTTACATCATTTAGAAATCACAGATACAAATATCACCAGGCATTATGGGTAAAGTCCAAGGTGGCATGAAATGCGTGAAATATCTTTTATTCGTTTTCAACTTGATCTTCTGGGTAAGTTATATTTTTAAACGCATATAATAACATAGTGTGTGAGTGTGACTGTGATTATCTGTAGTAAACACTATATCAAACACATCCCTCTGGTTGTATGAATTGGCTAAGCGGGTTGTGGTTCAGCGGATATAGAGATTATCATTCTCTATATTGTTACATGTATATATGTCTACTATTGTAGGCTATTTTTAACGGTGGTTATCGTCGTCGTTACTACATGTACGAAATCAAACTGGAATAACAGTGGGCTGTAACTAAATTTCATGGCATTGTTTCAGTAGCCTATTTCCCCACACAGGCGTGGAGGTTTTCTGACCATAGACCAGAACACACACACAATCTCTCTCTCTCTCTCTCTCTCTCTCTCTCTCTCTCTCTCTCTCTCTCTCTCTCTCTCTCTCTCTCTCTCTCTCTCTCCATATCTACTCAGTGTGTTTGTGTGTGTATGTTTACTTGTGGAGCCATATGTTTCTTAATGGTTTCTTTTTTAATGTAGCTCTAGTAGTGTGGGTCTGGGAGTTTGTTTTGATTTGTTGGTTCGTTTTAGAATAGGCTATAATGAAGCTTTTCCTTGGCAGTGGCACAGAAACAAATATTGGTGTTCACCAGTTCACTGGTATGAAATATGTCAAAAATGAATGATATCACATATTCGTAGCATTATATATATATTCTATCTCTCCACAAGCCACTCCACAAATATTCCTTATATGGAAAATGACCCCCCTTGGGTAAGGTGACTTAAGACGCATGGTCCTGCCAGCCATGGCTAGCATGGGCTGCATGGAATCACTGATTTATTTTCATCACATGATTTCATCCTAACAGACAGTGGCCTCTTTATTAATGAATATTGTCACTGAAAACAGTGTAGACAAAACCGAGCCAAAAGGGGCGTAGACATACGGTGAATTTCGAGGGTTCAGTGCCAACAGACGTGTGTGAGTTACATCACCCAGGCCCTGCCAGGCTGGCACAGCCTGTAGCTGAAATGCACCATGGGAGATGGAGCGCTGTTGCTATTAGTAATGTTGGCCTTTAAATGTGATACTCCCATGGTACGTTTCAGCAATAACCAGTGTGATATGTGATAATGTGTGTTCCATTATATTTTATAGTTCTTTTAGAAGTTATTGACTGGAGTGGAACTGGCAATCATACTGGGTTCAACCCTTATTCTCACAAAGTAAAATGTACAGAAAGTGTAATATATCTACATATACTTTTTGTACATTTGAATACATTTTAATCTCAGTTTATATGCACACCCTTTAAAGTTTTGGATAAAAAACTGCTTAAATAGCACCACTTTAATAATATACTTACTAAATACAAGATGCTAACTTTATCAACTTAATTGTGTATTCAAATGTCCGTTAGATTATCATGAACAGTGCTGCTTCTCTAACTGAGGTCCTTTTGTTCAGCCTTGCTCTGAGTGAATGAGCTTTACAGGGTCATCCTCTGGGGGATATTAACCCTTTGTTCACAGTCGAGGCTGTACCAGAAACTAGTTGTTGCTAGTTTGCATCCCCCTTTTACTTCAGTTGTTTCTGGATTAGCTAACTAAATATGGCACAAAGAAAATTATATTAAATGTTGGTAAAAATGTAAATATGATTAAAAATATAAATATTATATATTATAGATATATCAAATAAAAGGGGAATAAGGAGACTTGTTAAAAAGTGACAGTATCATGTTTGTTCTGTGTAGTTCTTTCAGCTGCTAAACCTGCTGATGCTGTTTCACAAGCTCCTGTTTTGCATCAAGACGATTGCAGGATAAACAGTGTGACTGGTGTGACTCTGACCGTCAAACCTCTCTTTTTCATTTTAATGGCTAGAATTGTGTGCTGTGATATGTCTGCCATGACATACACATTATAATGTACAATAGGGTATGCAATAAACGGTATTGTCTGATTGAAGTCCTATAGAGAAGCAAACAATCATTGTGATATGTATTACACATAGTTAACTAACTAATGTCAGAGCTCTCATGATTACAGATTAAGATCAAGATCAACTGAATATGGCACAAGGTTTATTCACGGCATAATGCCAGAGATTAATATTATTGCTCTCTGCTCAATTTTCTCTAAGAAGTGAGTTTTGAGTTATGTTATGCAGGCTAAGCAATTACACCCGCTTTCATCAATCAGCTATGCTGAGTGAAATGTATTTACTGTTTAGTTGTATTTCTGTAGCCAATTTGATAAAGACTATTATCTTCAAACACATTGTGTCTCATGTTAAAAAATACTTCTGTTATTTCTCTGAATCAAGATGATGATCACAAGTCAGGCACAAATACTCTTAAACCAAAGCCTTTCTATTTGCAGAGATGATTTTGGTTTCTACTGTAGGTGCAACATTCACAGGACAATCAAGCAGCAGAGGTTGTGATGTCATTTCATCACCACCTGTGATACACGAGTATTAACACCCTCACTGGCCCATGTGCTGTTTGGTTTCACTCACGTTACAGTAGTGTTGTTCATGTAGGTTCAGTTAACTGGTAAAGTTCAAGATGTTAACTTTAACTTCACATTTCAACAGTGCTTTATCCTAAATGGGTGCCATGGTGCTGAATGTGTGTGTTTCTGTTGTTCCCCAGTTGTTGGGCTTATTCGTGTTGGCAGTTGGACTGTGGCTGAGGTTTGACCCAAATACCGTCCAGCTTCTGACGGGTGACAATGCTCCCGAAACCTTCTTTCTAGGTATGATCTTGTCTCATCAGTTACCTCATTCCTCATGTATATTATTTGTATTTCATTAGCCTCAGTCTGCCAACTGTACAATACACATAAGAAACAATACATTTATTGTAAAGATTAGTAGCCTAGGTCACAATAGGAATGGTGAGTTTGATGGTTTCATTAAATGCATATAATTTCCCCTAAAACATATTCATTATTATTATTATTATTAATGTGTTATTATTATTATTATTATTATTATTATTATTGTGATTACTATGCCAGTGAACTATGAGAGTGTATGTTATAGATACAGGTATTTCACCTAAAAGTAAGTAATATGCAACTATAGGTCTGTCCTGGCCTGGCGTAACCAGACCTAAAATTCACTTTGTGAATAAGGTCTTGCAACACTCATTGGGAAGTGTTCACAGTCGTTTCCTCTTACTTGGTGTAGACCTCGGGTTCATTCTGAAACTATTGGACAGTGTTTAACCATTTAGCAGTGCCATGCTACAACTGTTTTGATCGCCTCATCTAGCTCTACCATCATTTCAAAACACGTTTGACTTCAACGTCATCTCACTAACCCACCCGGATGGGTCCGCCTGCAGGGTAGATATGAAAACGCTAATGTGAACAGGGTTTACAGACTATAATCTCAGCGAAAAGAAATTGAGTCAGTTTATTGGAAGGTCAATGGACGACATTCAACAAATTACAATTATTTCTCATTTTCAAATACAGGACTCTGGTCTCAGATTGGCTAGATGGTATCTGGTCAGCCACTAATGGTTTTCTTTTTAGGCTTTCCAGTCTACAGCTTTCCAATCAGTCAATCAATATGGTATCACGAAACTAAAGGCTTACAACTTTGACTATTCATCAGCCTATGGCACTGCTATTGACTGAGAGGTTTCACAGTCATACCATTACGGCATACTGTTAGACAATTTCTACACCAGTTGTGTTCTCCTCCTTGTTCTGGTATTCGAGGAAAAAAATGAATTTTTGGCTATAGAGCTGTGGCTTTGCTTACCTTAACTGTATGCATTTGCATACTTGCCAAACTGACAAAACTTTTTTATAGAGAATGCGCTGCACCTGTATGTTAACACTACTGCATATGTTTAATTTGTTATGCAAATATAATATCTTTGGATATCTATGGTGTTGAGGACAGACAGTCTTTGGCGCATGGCGACCAATTTATCTAATGTCAAAGATCCTAAAGATCTGTTGACGATTGATGTGCGTCTTTCTACATAAACTATAGAAACCAAATAAATATTAACAAGGGCCTCTGCGTGAGCAGGGGTAGAGACTAGCCTCCATGCGCCTCTGGCAAGAAAAATGACTAAACTTAACAGAGTGATACCATAACAGGGCAAAGGCGGATGGTGGCATTCATAGTGGGTGATTCACTTTCCATTTGGTCACCTGTGGGACCATATGCTGCCACCTGTAACCTGAGCTGTTTCAAATGTCACCCAAATTGATGTTTGTGCAATAGCGTGTTCAAACGTGTAGACTTGAGGAGACATCTAAATATTTGTACACCAGAGGCGGGTTGATTTGCATCTTTCGAGCTTATATTGTACCTTTTGCCTGCGGTTGAACCAGGAAATCAGCCAAAATGCTAATGTTTCGCTAGATAAATAGTTGCGGGTTTAACAGAACGAGTGCTACGGGGAAAGTGTTTGAAGATCGTACGTCAATGAAATATTACCAAGACCATTCTCTTCTCACTGGAGCAACACATCTTATATTCTGTGGACATCATCTCATTTCCCTCCTCTTTTGTTCAGCTGCGAGCAAACAACAGCTTGCCTTTCCCCCATGTGGATTAATTAGACTCCTGCAGTTCCTGCCTGTAGCACTGATTAGACCCTTAACGTGGACCTGAGGGACCATCTTGGTGTACAGTTACAGTGGATAGGTTACGGTAGTGAGGGCTGGGAGTAAGGCTGCGGCCAAAGGGAGGAGACGATATCTGTGCTGCTAGTCACCGGTTCACAGCAAGGACCTGGACTGTGTTTTTAGCCAGCACCACCTTGTGCTATGATGCATGTTTTTGAGGGCACACAACATAATATGCTTCCAAATGCTTGAATGAGCAGTTATTAGCACTTTTATAAAATGTAGAAATACATTCCAAGACTTGTTCTATGTGTACATGAGAGTATAATATGTATGCATTTATTTATTTTATGTTTTGCTACAAAGCTTACAGGTGTGGTTTCTAAAGGGGCCAAGGTTCAGTATTCCCCCTGGATAGGTAGATGGAAGTTTAAAAACCCTCAAATCAGGATTTAGCCCCTGATGAAAATGTAAAACAAATACACTACATCAACGAAACTGCTTATATGCACTTTGTTTAACAATGGTCCACAACCAATGCAAACCAGCCAGCAAACGCAATTTAGAAGTAAACCACGAAAAACATGTGTGTCATGCTGCCACCTTCAGCTCTGGATAGGAATTGCACTCCTCTGAAACGGCAGTGATAGATTCAGTGGTCGGGATTGGGAATCACTTATTATATTATTTTATATTGTATTGTATTGTTAAAATATTTCAGGTGCTAACTATCCTGTTCTTGATCTTATTCTTAGCCGTCTACATCCTAATTGGTGCGGGGACGCTCATGATGCTGGTGGGCTTCTTCGGCTGTTTCGGGGCTGTGCGCGAGTCACAGTGTCTTCTTGCATCGGTGGGGCAACACGTTCCATGTATTTGCTATGAACAGTGTTAGGGTTAGCATGTTAAATATGGTGGGAGCGCTAGCGATGGGTGTCTGAGAGTGCTCCCTCAGGAAATAAACAATTACATGTATTTATTCTTCTGCATTTATACACCTGACAGACAAGGTTATGATGTGATTTTCCAAGACCATAATAATGAGCAATGTCTGACGTAGAATATATTTACACATTTGCAACCACAGCTAGCAACAGGACAGACGCTCATATGTTGTCCAGGGTCATAGCTATTATTTGCTCTCCTTTTTTTCTCTGCAGTTCTTTGCATGCCTTCTGATCATTTTTGGTGCAGAAGTCACAGTTGGTGTGTTTGGATTCCTACACAAGGAGCAGGTACAATATTTTGGTTATGCAGAACTTAATTTACAGACAGAATTGTTAGTAATGTATTTCTTTTCTAATACAAGGTTGTGGAGGAAGTCCAAAAGTTTTATAGCAGTTCCATCGATGACAATGTCAATGGGACCGCAATAGTCTCCACATATCACAGTGTTGTGAGTAAAATTCAGTTCATATAAATTTGCCTTCAATATCCACATTTATAATTATTTCTGGGCTTTAACTAATTGCCATTTTGTTCTCTATCTAGCTAAAATGCTGTAGTAGTTCCTTTCAAAATCCCACCACTGTATGTCCTGATGATAATGAGGAAACCAAGGTAAGCTTTCTATCCTGCAGTAGCAATATTTAACCACATGATGGCATTATAACACCATTTTAGAATTCTATAAATGAAATATGGCGCAACATTGCACTTAGCAGGACAGTCTAATTTACTTTCATGATCATGATACCGCATGAAATCTCTCAAGAGATGCAGTATCTTGTTTAAAAGTTATATTTTTTGACACATAAGCCTTCATTTTACAATGACAAATCTCACAAACCTATTAAATTATATAAAAATTATTTGAATTTGATAGACATCTGGTCACAAACAATATACAATCAGCTGCTCTGACATATTTATGTTATCCATAAACTTATGAAACTATTACTGTAGCATATTGTGAAAACTATCACATTACATGTAACATGTCTTTTAACAGGACTGCCTGACTGCAATAACTGACTTTTTCAATGAAAAGCTGTATATCATTGGATATGTCGGTATTGGCATTGCAGCAGTAATGGTGAGAATGTGTAGCCTACTCATAAATCTAATGCACCAGTTTACATAGATCATACTGTATGCTTAAAAGGCATATACTATAATTACCACATTCGAATACCCTTGTTATACAGAAATATGTAATACTGTATTGGTAATGTATTTTTACATTACTCATTATCTCCTTTTAGGTAATTGGAATGATCTTCAGTATGGTTCTCTGTTGTGCCATCAGAACCAGCAGGGAAGTTATATAGACGACCAGATCACTAGCAAGGTGTTGGCCATTTGTTGTGGTGGCTTCATTGAATATCACTTGCATCAAAGCACCTTTAAACAGCTGGCTATCTCAATTGTCAGTCCTCTCTCTTTATAGTATCAACTCTACCAACACTGAAACAATACTTATGTGTACTCCTCCTATAACTTAGCAACAGCTTTTGGCACTACTCTGACATTCTTCTTCATTTTAAGCACTCTGTTACACTTTCAGCATTCCACATAGATTATGCCTTAAGAACAGCCTTCTTTGACACATGGACATTATGATTGAGGAGTATTGCTGTAAATACAGACACCAGTTTTACACCGTTGATGTAAATAATATTTATTTGATGTTCCTTATACACATCATGTTAAAGCATGCTAAAACATTTTGAAGACCCTACTTTGCAGTGTAAATATGTGCTTAGATACTACATCTGAATACATTAGACTAGTCTGAACTTGTAAAACCCCATTGCAACTGAAGCACGTACATGCATGCTGTGTTTGCCTGCAGTCTTTCTAGAAGTGTTTATATTTAAAAGCACATTCAAGAATTTGTAAAGTTTTTAACAGTAAGCATTAGAAAGGCCTGACAAACTGGAAAACAAATCCTGGTTGATCCTATTCTTAGCATGTGTGAACCATAATGCTCATTACAGTTCATGTACTTATTTGCATTTTGCCATTGTTGTGAATGTACACAGTGTGATGTGAATTATTATAAAATGAAGTTAACATGAGATTGTAACATAATTCATTATAATTAATTTATATAGGGCGCCTTTAATGACTTGACAATGCATTGTTTCATCAACCTATTCACATATTTCCTTGTGAATGAAACATTAAGCATGCATTGAGCATTATTTGACAGGTACACAAAAACAATTTACCTTTAGGCAACCTGCAGATAAGTTAACCCATACAGTTGGTGCTTTAACCCAGTCATGACACCACAAAAGATGATTGGCATCATCCCATTTGAATATCTTTATTAAAGTACAAATGTACTATGAAATTGTATACATACATACATACATACATACATATATACATACACGTACAGAAGACAGAACAGACAGATAATATGGTACAGTCACATAATGCTGGATTGGCCTAGAGGTTTCCACTGCAATGAAATGTAAATGTGCACTGCTAGGGCATTAAGAAAAGATGATTTAACTTAAAGGAACGGAGCTTCCAGTTGTCAGTCATTGTTCTATAACACCTTTTATGTGGGTAAACGTGCAGAAATTAATCTCAAGTATAGGCAGATGGTCTAGATCAGGGTTCCCCAACCCTGGTCCTCGGGGACCGGTTCCCTGCATGTTTTAGATGTTGCCTTGCTCCAACACAGCTGATTCAAATAAATGACTTGTTAGAATCCTGATAATGAGCTAGTTATTTGAATCAGCTGTGTTGGAGCAGGGAGTCATCTAAAACATGCAGGGCACCGGTCCCCGCGGACCAGGGTTGGGGACCACTGGTCTAGATGGTTCACTATAGACTACATATACTAAATAGGGCACCAGTCTTAAACAGGTTAGCCAACATGGTCCCGTGTATGATAGTTGTGAGGTCAATCAAATGTACATTTACAAAAGGAGTTGAATAGATACGGGGTGTCGAAGTTACACCCACTTCCCCTCACAGAGGGGGAGAAAAGCTGCACTGCCGAGCGGTGCCTGTATACTTCAGATGAACACACCTGTGAAGTTTACATACAATATTGACAGTGCAATGCTTGCACACCTGCTGCTTCACATACAGTATACAAACACGATGCGTGTATGTCTGAAGTACACCGCGTGCTTTAGTCCCCAGCCTATAATAAGGCCAACAGCTTCAAGTGGAAATGCCACTCCATTTGCCAGCTCATTTAATAAGACAAGAAAGTGTAAGTGCAACATGGCCGCTAGACCACATAGAGTTTAAAACCCCTCGAGGTTTGTCGGTTTGAAAAATAACAGACTATTCACAGAGAAGTCTGTATTAGTGGCACACTGATTAAACAGCAGCAGGTCGTTCCTCTATACAGCTATATATTCTCCATCCAAACTCTAAGGGCCTTTTACACAGGCGTGCAGACATGCTAGCCCTCACACTGACAGGAGCCTGAGGGGGTTGTTGTCTATGATGTACTCCCCGACGCCAACAAAGTACATGACCTGGGCGATGCCAAACAGGGGCGCTATGACCAACGCCCGGCATCCAGCGCCTTTGAGGAAGGCCCACGGCCCCTCCTTCCGAATGATCTTGCTGTGGGGAACATAACAACACAGGAGAAGACATTTACACATCTGTAGATGTGACGGATTTTTCCCAAAGCCGTGATGAGCCATGATAATAAACTCTTTGTTTAGATGGACTAGGAAAAAATAAAAATGAAAAGTGTCCTACCTCACACAATCCATAACACCCTTATAGCTTTCTTCATTGGCCCCTTTGTTCAGAGACTGCAGTCTGGTCTTCACCACTACAATGTTAAATAAAATGTCAATGACAATTAAAACCGCACCAACATGCAAAGATCTTTCTGTGTGCGTTCACATGTCTCACCGTCACAGGGGTTGACGGCCACAGCAGCGATAGAGCCGGCCATACACCCAGACAGGAAACACCAGTAGAAGGGCGCCGACTGCTCTCCGCTTGGCTTGCCCAGCCGATTCATGTTGGCAAACAAAGGGAAGTAGATGACAGAGAAAGGAACATCCCTGGTGGAAAGAAAACAATGTTAGCGTTTGAGCCACCGGGGAAAGAAACTGTATTGACAAGAGAAGTGGGTGGAGACAGTTACCTAATCAGTGTGGCTCCCAGGCCTTTGTAGAGACCCTGAATGCCTTGCGTGCGAAGGAGCTCCCGTGCGATCTGAGTGGCTGACACGGCCCGGGGAGGCGTGGCCACCGCGCTCACATTGTAGGAGCGGCTCAGAGCAGGACTAGCTAGTTTAGTCTGAGAAGGTACAATAGATATTCGCTGCTGGGCCACTGTAATAAAACATCAATACATTTAATAAAAAACAAATGAATTCATCTTAACTAATTGCGGTGAAATTGTGAAAATTTGCTACATGTCTTACTCAGTCTACCCGCGTCTTGCAGCTGAATCTTGAGCATTTCCATGGGTGTAGTGATAACAACTTGACACATGCCGGCACCACAGCCTGCCAGCATCTCCTTGAATACAGTCAGCCCCTTCCTGTTAAGGGAGGACAAAACAAACACATGTTGGATAACGTGAGTCAATGAAATTAACCAAGTGTGTAAAGCTGTTGCGGTGGCTGCTGTAGCAAGCCAAAAAAGCAACACATTGCTGCAAACTCAATATAAATAATGTTCACTTGTGACGATTGAAGAGTCCCAACCAAACAATTCTGCAATGTTGAACCAGCCAGGCATTCGGAGATTCTGAGAACTAATGTTCCTGCATACCCGTCTTTGCAGAGATGATGGCGAAACAGGTCATTAGCTGCCAGCTTGATTGCCTTCTCAGGGGTTACTAGAGTCAAGTTTACAGCAGCACCTGTGGGCAAAACAGTTTAAAATGAACCATGCGTTCACAATCTTGCCTTTTCAGGACTTGACAGCATTCCCAAAACATCCATCACCCACTATAATACATTTGAATCCACTAACATATAACATTAAATGGAATGGAATAGAAGAAATGCTCAGCAGCAACACACGAGGGGGATTATTTCAACAAAAATGTTAGTTTAAAATGGAAAATGGTAAAGAGAATGGAAACAAAAAATGAACATTAAAAGAGGGGTGCAGACAGGAAACTTAAATCCAAAGTTATTTTCTAGAGAGGATCCATCAAATGGAACATATAATGAGAACAATGGAACCTGACTAGCCTACAGTATTGACTACAGTATGTCAAATCTGCAAATCACTTATAATTTCTCCATTGCACGAGCAGGCTCGGCACGGCATCCCACTTGAAGGTGTGCCATTAACCGATGACGCACTTATCTTGAGTCAATCACATTAAAAGTAGTGCCCTCTTTAACATTCCTTTTATTATTGCGCTGTCCACCAGTGGCAGTGATATGTCAACACAATTTTCAGGCTAGGCAATATTTTATTTGCTATTGTAACAATGTCCACAGACAACTGGTGACTATGCCTGACTACATATTGGGTGTAGTCATATGCGGCAAAAAAGCACTTCCTATTTATCAGGCATTGGTTATTTAAACATATCCTAGACTAAGAAAATGTTTTGATCTTTAATTTCCCCTTAGTAGACGCGGAATATGTATGGGGACTTTTCACACACTCCGCAAACACAAAAGATAGGAGAGTGCTGAATAAAAAAAAGATCATTACAGGTATACAACTCTATCCAATACAAGGAACAGGTTCATAATCATAACGTTGTGTAATAAATAGATTTGCTTAAAATAAATGTTTTCAATGCCTTTACACTCCACGAGTGAGTTTTTGGTTGTTCTGTCTTAGCCTACACTCCATTCATTGCGAGTAAGCTACTTGGCCATTGGCACCGCTCCAGAGCAGGCCTACTCAGTACGACTTGGTGCGGTTAAACTGGTAATGGAAAAGCAAATCAGCGTGGCATAGCTCGACACGGCCAAATTTGCCAGTGGAAAAGCCCCATTAGTATGTTAAGGAAGAACACCAAGTGAAATTAAGCAGAAACAGGATGTTAGTTAAACAATTAGAAATATATTGACTATGGACTCTGCCAAAACAGACCTTGAGTTGTTTTGAACAGAACCCATATGGGATGAGAGTGAATCCTGCCACAATTCGAAACCGAAAAAATAAGGTTTGAAAGGTCGTAATTTAGAGTGTGAAACCTCGAAATCGAATTTGAATGCACGAAAAAAGAATTCCATTCTCTGAAAAAAAAATTCCAATCCCTGAAAGCATTACTTTGTAGTTGAGTTTTCTTTCTGTAGCACCGTAGCTCTCGTTTTACGGTGTTACAAACACACACTTTCAGAGTTTCAAACTTGGCAGTGTTCTCCCGGTACATTTGCTTGTTTTCATGGTTTGTAACCTTGTAAAGGTTGTTCTGAAAAACGGGGCGCATATGCTCGCAAAACCGTTTTGAAATGTTGAAACTTGCAGCTCGAAAGGTTGAATCTATCTATTTGTGTTGCCACAATAAGTTTTGAAACGTTGAAACCTGCGGTTCGAAAGTGCGAATCTTCAGAGCTGCGTTT
>JAODTR010010732.1:0-28911 GCA_025399935.1 Amblyopsis rosae | reverse complement strand
CTGGGCCCCCCCACCCTGCGGCCCCCCCCATCCCCGCCCCCCCCCCCCCCCTCCACTCCCCTCCCGCCAAAGTAGATTTTGATTCTGGAGCGGTCAGGGGCGTGGCCTGAAAGGCTGGTTGCGCCCGCGCTTGCTAGCTTAGCGTCTCCCTCTCTCCCTCCCTCCCTCGCTCTCAAGCGTCCTCGGCTAGCGGCGTAGGGATGGGTGGAATGGGTTCAAAGGATGGGTGGACCCCTGCAAGACAAGAGAAACGTACCGGGTGAATAGAACAAACTGTGTGTGCACGAGCGAGCGTGCGTTGCTGCGTGCTACATAATACAGTATACACAGATGGGGATTCTCTCTCTCTCTCTGTCCCCCTGTCTCCCCCACCCACAGCCACCAATTCCCTCACCTGTCCGTCAAAGTGAATCAATAGCAAGACCCTTTTTGAACCACAGGCTTGTATCGGCATCTTCTGACCCACGTGCACGCTCTCACACGCACGCACGCGTGCGTGCGCACACACACACAATGTCTCTGTCTCCTGAGGAGGCTGATGCATCTGCCTCGTGCGCGCGCCCGTCCAGAGAAAACAGTTGGGCTATTGATCGTGTCCATGAATGTCAGGGCAGTTGGCAAGCCCCCTCCACACCCCCTCCTCTACTACCCTTCCCCCCTCCCCTGTCAGTCAGGCTCCGAAAGCCGACACCTTTAAGAAGACAATCTCATTAACTGGTGCTACAGCTCTGCACTGTCTGTGTGAGGGCGAAAGTGTGTGTGTGTGTGTGTGTGTGTGTGAGGAGGAGGGGGGTGGGGGGGATAAGAGAGGGAGATGGAGAGAAATGGAAAGATACTGCTTCTTTTGGTGCTGCAGCATTTCTGCCTTTTTGTTTTGTGTGTAAAAATGTATTTTCTTAAATAAATTTTTTTAAATCATCTGACTCCTCTCTCCTTCCTTCAATCAATCTTCCCACCGCTTTTCGTACTTCCACCCGCTCTCTCTTCCAAGGCGCTATTCCTTCGTTCTCGGTCACTCTTTTCGTTCTCTCCCTTCCAGCGACTTCTCTGTCTGCTGCTCCAGAAGCGACAGAGCCGCGGGGAGAAGGGGGGGGGGGGGGTAAAAGAGAGGAGTAAGGTAGAATCACTAACCTCGTCTTTCCGGATGGTTCCAGCTGCCGAGGCTCTCGGACGCCCCCGTCACATCTCTGCCGATAGCCTGCGTTTGCTCTCTCCGTCTCTTGCTCTGTCTCTCTCATGCCGTGTCCGTGGAACAGCACGCATCTCTCTCTCTCTCTCTCTCGTTATGTCGCTCGGTCTTGGCAGCTGCAGTGCTCCCTATGCCTGTTCGGCGGGGGCACGCGCGCGCTCATCTGCGCTCATCCCCTTTTTTCTTTCTCTCTCTCTCTTCTCTTTCTCTTTCCTCTCCCGTCCTCCGGCTGGGCCGCCGGCTGATTGAATTTTAAGTCGCGTTAATCCCGCGGTACAGGTACTGAATGAACCGGAGGGGGGCGGGTGTTAGGCGTGTCCCAAAACAAAGGAGAGTGAAAATGAATACGTTGTGGCAGACGGAGATGTTTTTTTTTTTCGCCAAAAAATCTCCTCCTCTATTCTACAATTTTTCCAGATTTTCTCTTATCTCGCTGTCCTGCTCTCATTTCTGTATTATTTGGTTTGTTTTCAGTCTCTCTCTCTCTCTCTCTCTCTCTCTCTGCACCAGTAATTTATTCATGCCCAGTCGCTCCCTCGTTTATTAATCCGTCTGTCCGCAGTGTCAGAGCACCATTCAGTGTAGAGGAGGCTCCTTTCTCCACTGGAATCTCTCTCTCCCTCTGTAGGGGGGTGGGAGAGAGAAGGGGGGGGGGGTGTATATGAATGGCTGGCCAGGCACAGAGGGGTGACTAGGTTTCCCCTGGGGAGGGGGATAGCACTCAAATGGTGGTTGAGCACTTCTTCCACCACGCCGGAAATAACCGTTTAATGGCAAACCATCTGTGTGTGTGTGTGAGAGAGAGATGTTATCAAGCAAAATGTATAATGTCTGAGATATCGGGTGTTAGGATTAAATGGATTCAGCACATCAGCACACACAACTGTTTGTGCGCTCGCATCCACACACAGACAGTCGCACGCACACACGCAAACACTCAGAGATTGAGACATCAGCCAGCGGGGGGGAGGGGGGGGGAGACGGTGTATAGCGCGCACGAGATTTGGACGTGTCGCGGCTCCAATTGCCCTACAGTCTCCCTCGATCTACATCTGCAAGTCAATATTTTGCCCGTCATTCATCACGACGTGTTCATATCTAGTGCCCCCACCCATCTACCACCACCCTCCACCCCCTTTACTTGAGTCTAGCCCTTCTAATCTGAACTGCCTCCACTTCTTTTTCCCCTTTCTGACTCTTACTGCCAACTTCAAGCCTCAAATTGGTTATCTTAAACTTTGGCCCCGTGCTGGTGTGTGAATAGGCTGTGAGTAGGCAATGTTTCCTTTAAGGGAAGCAAAGATTACCTTTTTAAAAGCAGTGTCCGGTAGCGAGGAGCCATTCTAAATTGCTTAATATTTTGCGAAGAGTGTCTTCTATTCTGAGCGAACGTTTTCAAGTGCGCTTGGTCAATAATTAATCAGAACGGCGGCAGTGAGGAACCTTGCCGTATGGAGTCAAGAACCTGGACCAGCCATTTGTTAAACTGAGCTCCAATCAGAAGTGAGCCACCATTGACAACGTGGGCAAGTCAAAGAGGGAAGTTTGGTGGGGGAGGGGACCCGTCTTTAATTGTGTAGTCAGGCCATGTTGTCTTTCTTGGCAGGCAAAAAAAAAAAAAGTAGTGACCCAGGGTTAAATAATTCTTTTGACTCATTTGCCACTTGGCCCATGAACAATGGTATCATTAACACACATTATCTTTATAAGTTGCTAAGTGTGACTAGTGTTCAGTTTTCATTTTAGCGCATTGTGTGTGGGGTGGGGGGTCGATGGGTGAATTGTAGTGGAGGATTAATTTGAGGAAGTTTACACCATGGACTACTATATCACATTATACTGGATAATCCACGTTGGACACGCTAAAAGCACATTTAATTAACATCAGCTGGCTTTAACATGGCAGCAAAGCAACTTGGGAGAGTTAAGTTTGCCCATTCACGCTCTACAATATGGACAGGTGGTTCTGTTGGTGAAAATTGTGGACCCAAAAAGTAGAATAGAGACTGAAGGTCAGCTCGACACCTGCACAAAGCAGGGAGGGCGACAACAGAAGGATTTCTGAGCCTGGCCTTGCCGGCAGCGAGAGCACACGCTATGTTGCACAGTGAAGCACAACACCGATTTGAGTTAATCAAAGCACATTCTTATTAAAGCCATTCGTTTTAACAGTTCAGGGACATCATAATTTGAGAGAGAGAGAGAGAGAGAGGGGGGGGGGAAAGCAAATGAGTCACACAATTTGTGAAAGCAGCTCTATATATTGTCGACACAGAAACTGGTTGCATGCCGACACAGCAACGATCATTGTCGGTATGAGACGGTCGGTATGAGACGGTTGAAGTATGTCCTCATAAACCGTCGAGCACGGAGAACCTGCTTAAGATGACACAGGTAGGGGAACACGGGAACAGTTGCGTGTACTGTACCATGCCGCACAATTGTTTAACAAGCATAGAATTGAACACACAGGCTTGAGTAACGAAACAATGCTGCCAAATGCTCGTATTTTGGCACAATTTTATTACAATAGTTGACCCACAACATGCCATAATAACACCCAAAATGGGTGTCCTTCTACAGGTGCCCTCTTTCTATAGGGGTCTGTTTGTGGACAAGGAGACAAAAAAACAATAGACGCCTAAAAATGTAGCGATATTGCCTTGAAAATCCTTCGGCAGGCAATAACGTCCATGAGAACTACAGAATCATCTTCCAAAAGACCGAACATTTCCCTGGACACGTTTGCATTCACATTTTGCTTATACTATATACTAGCCTCGCAAGAGGCTAGTTTATCTCGCCAGATTTAGTTTGGACTCCGTCTGGAAAGCTTGGAGATCGTTGTGTTTCAAGCCGGTAAACCTGGTAAAATCGTGTGGCCAATCAGCGTCGTATGGTAAATGGACTGCATTTATGTAGCGCTTTTATCCAAAGCGCTTTACAGTATTTTGCCTCAGTCACTCATTCACACACACATTCATACACCGATGGTGATTGCTGCCATGCAAGGTGCGACCAACCACCAGGAGCAGTTGGATGGTAGGGGGTTAGGCATCTTGCTCAAGGTTGCTTACAGGTAGGTCAAAACCGGGGTTCGAACCCACAACCTTCCGGCTGTGAGCCCAACACCCAGACCACTCAACCTTCCTGTCCCTGTACCGTTTGCTCCCGACGTTTCTTCTGCAAGACTTGATTTAACAACGGGCTCCGGTGGTTCACATGTTCGTTCAATCAAGTGTTTCTTTGAAAGCACCTGCCCTTTTAAAACTGCTTCAGTGGACGGCTCTCCAGATGGATGTGGCTAACTGACCAAACATCTGGAGAGTAAGGTAAACTATATACAGCAATATAGATAATTTTGTATAGGTTTAAAAGTCACCTTCTGACCACCTTGTGGTCGTGCAATTGCAGAGTAGAACAGCTTTTAATAGCAAGAATATTGCCGATATTTTAAGTGTTTGCTTTGCATGCAATTAGCTGACCTTGCTTGCAGCCGTTATGTTGTCAATATAAAAGTCTGTATGGTTGTGTGCGTACTGTATCTGCCTACTGTATTGCCTGTCTATGTGCGTCCAGCCAGTGTCTTGAGTTTAAATTGCTGCTGCCAGCCAGTAATTTCAGGGCGGAGGGGACTGTGTCTGATCACAATAGAATCCCCACTATTGTGAATAAGGATCACATTGCATTGCAACATATGAGGCGATATGGAGCCTTTGAAACCAGGAGCTCTTGTGGCAGAGCTTTTGAAGGATATCTCATCCCCATTATAGGCTGCGACCTAAGAAAAGACTGCTCTTTAAGCGCTAATGTGGATATACAGCACAGTGAGGACCTCAAAGGGCACTCAGGGACCAACCAAAGAAGTCCTACAAAATGCACTGAGCATGTTTGGCATTGCAGAAACACAGCGTCATGCAGCACTGTGGGGGAAAAATGTCTATTTCAATGCGAGCCAGATGCAACGCCAGATTTATATGCCGACAACCACCCATCTCCATTGGAAACGGGCTTAAGATGGCAGCTGTGCCACAGTTGGTGCTCAGTGCTCTGAAAGGCCCTGAAAAGAATCACAAGAGATGAAGGATGTTGTCTAGAGTGCACAGGATTATTCAAAGCAGTACATAGTGAAGGTTTACGACCATCGGGCAAGGCAGAGACACAAGTCAAGAGCTTCACCACATGGCTTTGGAAGGCGGCTGCAGTTAATCAAGCGAGATGCTGTTGGCATGTGTAATTGCAGTAATGGTGATAATGGTAGTAATGGTGAACCAGTGACAAGTTTGAGAGTGTGAAGGTCAGTGTGGAGTATCTTATTTTACGGAGTTCATGTTTCATCAAGAACCGTGGTTTGGAGTTTGTCCTAAAGTCTAAAGCACAAAATGATGTTCCTTTTCTGTTCATAATATATTTCCAATTAATTTCAGTATGCGACTGCCCTGGTACCGTAGCAGTACCTGGCATTATATTCAATAGACAGTAGGATACCGGCAGGTAAAAAGCAACGGTGTGGTCTTTAGAGAAGTAGGCTGCTGGTGGCCAGATCACAAATAAGAATAAAGCGTGTAGAGTCCGTTCAAAGATGTTATATTCTCTCTGATCCGTTTCTCCATGCGTCTCTCAAATTGACCGGGCTGCTTCCTTCCGGGTGCCACTTTCTATAGGGCAAGCATATTCCAGAACCATCGACACAATAGTTTCGTACAGACTTTAAACGCGGCTCCAGAATGTATGTGGATCCGAGAGGGCACCGAGACGTGTTGTGGACTAATCTTCTGACCGCGAGGGCCTGGAGCAACATATGGATGCAGTACGCTGGTGGGCTGCGGGCCAGCGCCAGGCCAGCGCTCAACGTGCACCGCGCGGTCAATTTACTACTCAACATAATGCTAAAGAAAATGAAATATAACCGCGTGGACAGCTTTCATTGGATTTAATTTAATGTTGTACATGTTACCGCACAGACTATAGCCTATACTCTCACCGATCCGAAGCCGGAAATACTGTAAACGTTTGGAGATAGTGTGGATACCTGGACTAATCAGAAACACAATTTTTTCTATATCTGCTTATTGGAATGGAGCATACAAAAGGTATGGATGGCTTTTTGTGAACAGAGTGGTAAGAAGCCTACTGTATGCTTTGTAGTAATAAAAGCTTTGTTTGTGGGCCATCATGGAAGCTCATGGAAAATATTTGGAGTGCGACTGAAACAATAACACGCGGCCGACTGAGACAGATATAATGTATTAGTTTTTGGCGTGGCAAATTGTCATAGAATAATACATTTTTTGAATCACGTATCAAAAGCTTTTACCGAAGCCTACCAGACCAGACCACGAAATAGGCTGACATGTTTATTGGACATAGCTTAAAGTTGGTATTATTTTTAAAACGATGTAATAAAATGCACAAATTACATTCATATCATATTCACTACATATGTTCATAAATAAAATAGGTTTATTTAGAGCCATCTTTTTTAATACATCTATCTTTTGGTTCATCTACATGGTTTGCTTACTGTTTTGTTCTCAGTTACCTCAAAACCAGACGCATCGCTTCTGTGACTCAGCAATAGACTGTATATTATGCAGTATTATACTTTAATTATACAGCTATGAAGGAGGAAGACTTACACAATACTGTATATTATGCAGTATTATACTTTAATAATACATCTATAAAGGAGGAAGCCATATACAATACTGTATATTATACAGTAATATATCTACAGTAGAAAGGGTAAAGTATTAGTAGTCCCTGTGCAAGCTGTTACCAGACACAGATGTTAACACATACATCTTGAGATTCTTCACTATGAGAAACCTTGTTTTGGTCCTTTGTTGTGTTTTCTTCATGTAATACGCACTTTAATATTTACATTTTGTCTTTTTTTTTTTTCCGCCTCACACAATTTATTATTACAACCCTCTGGGCAATTGCCTTGGAACACCATAAGCAGGGACCAGTCTAGCCTCATGGACTTGGACCTCTACGGCATGTTCACCTTTTGTAGAAACACCACGAACCTAGAATTAATCTGAGCTGCGAGCCGTAACCGTGTTAGTCGCAGGCAGCATGGTAGGATAGCCATTTGACATAGATGATAAGCTTGGCTTTTCATCATGGTGTTCATGGTGTTTTTAAAGGCAAACTTCTGGTGACATTCTAAACACGTCTGATTCTAGTGTACTAATTGGATACCTATTATTATTATTATTATTATTATTATTAGTATTATTATTAGTATTAGTATTAGATGTCACTGTGAATATATGGGTTCAATTTTTTTGGAGGTTTGAATGTTCTATTAAAGATATTTTTTTTTCAATTTGTTTGTATTTTCGATGGTTGGTTTTAAACTATGTATTTGTAAGCAATACATTATCTCCAAAGCCAGTTTGATGTGTTTTGTACCAATATTTTATAATCAATGTTCTAAATCAATTTGCCAATAATTGGTTCCTTCCAGCGGCCATTCATTTTCAAACATATGGTAATAAAAAATACTAACAAATCAAAATAGTAATGCATCAGAAAAATAAATTGATGTATTGATGTATGAATGTCTGACTGTTCTCAACCTGCCTGCCTCCTCCCTTAGCTGGTCTGGTGTTCACACTGCAGTGCCCTTATAACAAGAGTGTGTGGCCATAATCCTACAGCTACAAAAGAGCACTGGTACATCTGAAAAGGTCGGCTTCTGTGAGCGGATTCCCATATATCGCTTTAAGACTAGCAATATGTTTTAATACTGTAATCACGGGTCCCATGGTCCCTGAAGCAATTGAAGAGCCTCAGCTTTGTGCTTGCTCAGCAGGCTTGTGAACTGACAGAAAATAAGCCTGTTGAGTCACAGTGATTTAGAAAAAAATATAATAAGTTATATTTGGCCATCTTGCTGTACGTACAGTAGTTTCCGTGTCCTTCTAGTGCAATCTCTATTGGCTAATGCCCCACGTTTAGAGCAGGTGGCAATGGGATATATTGGCACCGTTGAGTTTTATTTATTTATTTAGTTGTTTATTCTATTTTGATCTTAGGGGTATTTTATGATTTGGTACAGTGCAATGCTTGATGTGTACAATAAAACCCTTGGAGTTATAGCCTGAATAAAATGTTATGCAATCAACAGTGATTATAAAAACAGCAATAGTAAGTTGGCCACAACATACTGTACTACACAGTTTTGTGCAAACTCAACATTTGGTTCTTCAGACATTGAAGGGGGGATTGGTTTGGGGGGAATCTGTACGATTGAAGTATTGTGGGTAACATTTACCTGATGAAATGGAAGGTAAATTGCTTCTGGAATTGCTCTGTCTTGACACTGCAACAGTAAGTGCTTGAAAGATTTTTCTGCGGATTTTCAATTTCAACATGAGCTGGGCTCCATGGACGAGCAGGAGATGCAACACAGAACTGTGTGTGTGTGTTGGGGGGGGTGTGCTGGGGGAGGGGCACTTTCAAATAAACTGTTACTTCCACAAAAGTTTTGGGGTGTGACATAGCTCCAGATAGTTACAGGAAGTAATTTCTTCACACTTTTAGCAGTAAATGGGGACCGGTAAGTGGGCAGGAATTAATTTTCTAATACAGGTAGTAGTAACGAGACAGGTCAAGTCTTGTCATGGGAGCGGGACGGGAAGGGGGGTTATATGAGGTGAAAGGTCAGATCAAGGTCACAATGTTCAGTGTACATATCACATGGACCCAGCAAACATGGGGTTAGCTCATCAGGGCTGGTGCCTGGGCCCAATTATCCTCTCTAACCCAGTATACACTTACTCACACACACAGCCATGACACTGTGCACAAACACACACACACACAGCCATGACACAGTGCACACACTGACACAAACACATACTGGCCTTTTGGCCTCTTAAATAAAACCACTTGGTTAAGGAAAGTCATTAACTGCCAACTAAGACCAACACTAACATTATGACCCTTTCACAT
This sequence comes from Amblyopsis rosae, assembly GCA_025399935.1. Taxonomy (NCBI): domain Eukaryota; kingdom Metazoa; phylum Chordata; class Actinopteri; order Percopsiformes; family Amblyopsidae; genus Amblyopsis; species Amblyopsis rosae. The sequence goes on along the minus strand of JAODTR010010732.1, from coordinate 19,757 downwards.
TGTGTGTGTGTGCGTGCGTGAGTGCACATGCATGCAACCAATTACCATGTACAGTTAGCCTTGCAGGAGTGTTGTTTATTTCTAAGGTATACCTTGGATTAGAGAAGTGGGCGCTTCTTAATATTCTGGGCTGGTCTTTCTAACAGTCATGTGGTTTCACTGTTGCCTGTGCACCCTGGGGTGAAACGTGTTGGTCTTGGGTGTCTGCGTACGGGTTTGCGTGTGTGTGTGCGTGCGTGCGTACGCCCTCAAAATCTATTTGTGTGCCCCATCCTTTCGCTTGTGTGCGCGCATGTGTGTCGCCGGATTGCTGTTAGCTCCCGCGGCCGCGTGTCTGGCTCTTGTTTTGTGTCCGGGCCAGTGGTTAAGGCGTGACAGATGGAGGGAGGGAGATGGCAGAGAGAGGAGAGAAAAGAGACTGATCACCTGTCAGCGCTCCCTGTTCACCTCCTAATCACCCAGGGACTGTCACCGCCTCTCTGACACACAGTGTCCCTGTGAACACAAGTATGTGTGTGTGTGTGTAGGCTGGTGCATCATTAAAAACCTGTCGGGGACTAAACATGAAATTATCACAAATAACTGAAAGCAATTCCATTTAGAATTGACGTTTAAATTGTCTCCCTTTTTTAGTTGTTATTAGACGTTACTTGTGAAGGCTTCATTACGGTTCAGTACAGTCTTTTTCGAAGTCCTAAATATGATATAAATCCTTAACGGTGTCTAACAAAGAGGTCATAATTGTGGGTTAATTCGACATTCAACATCAGTACTTTAGTCATGCAGTTTAAAACCCTATAGGATGATGCAAAATGAGGTCATTGAATTTTCTCACAAAATGTGTGCGCGTATAGAGGCTTTATTGAAATAAGCGTTGCCTAATACCAATACTTGTGTAAAATATGGTGTCTGTGCTTTGAGTGGGATTGTGTCAGGCCGGCCTATACCTCCTGCAATCACAAGTAAAGCTGATTGCCATGGCTGTCTACTCGTAAAGTGAAAGAAAGAGATTCGTGACGACGAGCCGCTGACAAAGAACCAAACTGTCAAAGCTTGTGCCAGAGCGAGCAGTCTTGCGCATTTACTGACACGCAAACATTTTCTAGACTGTGTCCCGATGTAGGCAGGGTGCCTCTGTGTGTTCGCAATCAGCAAACTGTTTTAAAATAACGCGGTCAACTTGGGAAATGATTTGCTTGAAGTATGAGGTGAAGAATCTATTTTAAAACTTCCCTGTTTGTTCACTGTGTCGTCACATTAAAGCCCCGGGGAAGAAGTGAAGGTACTCCATTTGTGTGTTTAACTTCATGTGCCGTCTCAAATTTGTTAATCTTTTGTTTCCCCTTCAATGCCTTTAATTGTAGCTTTTTCACCCATAAAAATATGTTAACTCTGACAAATAAAAACAGCAATTTAGTATTAGAATTTGGAATACTTTCTGATTCAGTCATCCATGTTTTAATTGCAATGTGTTTCCCATTTGGCATAGCAGTGTTTGGATATTTATAATTATTTACATTATACATTAATTATATATTATATTGCTTCTGTCTTGACTCAAATTATCTTAAGTATAACATAAAACAAAAACAGCTACTTCAAAATACAGTAATACTTGGCTTAAATACTTGACTAAACAAATGTATTACTAAATACATTTAGTTTGTACTTGGGTTTACATGGGTTTTAGTCAACCATTTGTTAGACGGGGACATTGGGACAGTAACTGCACCAACGGTCACAATTAAAACCATATTTTCTTAAACGTTTTGCCTTTCTATCAATTAATTTCATGAGCCTCATTAGAAAGATTGTCCTGTATTTTTTTTCTTCTATTAGACTCTCTCTCTCTGTAGTATACTTAACTTTATTTTGTGTGTGAATTGTGCACGTGGGCAATCGTGAGAGATGTTTTCTTTTGTTTGTGCTTGTATCGCCCACCACCCTCAACCCCACCACCCTCAACCCCCCCCCCCGGACGCACGTGCACACACACACACAACAGCACGCCCTGTCTTTTGAAAGCTCTATAAATGATGTATTTACACATTTTCTCTCTCACTGTCTTTCTCTCTCCATAGACCAACATACCGTTTCTCCAGAACGTGTTGTCCAACCACCAGTTTCTCCACTCCACAGTTGACACCCAGTTCATTGACGAGAACCAGGAACTATTCAACCTCAAACCCACACAGAACCGCGCCCAGAAACTACTGCACTACCTAGGTCTGTACACATCGCACACACACACACACAAACACATGTAGCTCATTTTCTAACTTAACATTACGAGTTAAAGTGTAACTGTAACCCAGAGCTAAGCTTGACTCCACTCACTACAACTTTGAAAAAGAGCTGAATGAGTTGAGGAGGGGCTGAGAGGGGGACCTCAATTAACATAAATGTTAACATTTAAATTTGATGACGTATGAGCGGGCTGTTTCTCAATTCCAAGAATGCTAGATACATTCTTGCATCTCCATCTTGATAAATCAACCACAGATTTGAAGTTAAAACATATATTTTCGCATCAAAAACTCTTATTTCAAAAAGTATAGCCAGTGTTGTTGTGTGTTTTCTCGACTGCCATTGCCGATTGTTGATTCGAAATGCATTCTGGGATATTCCTTGGACAAGGTTACACACAAGTCACCACTGGATGCATCCTTGGTAAAAACCATTAATCAAGAACACTTCTTGGTATTTTATCCGTTCTTGGATAGATGCAAACTTGTGAATTTCAAGAGTACTTGGCTGTGAATGATGACGTTTCACATGTCCACAAGAACATAAAAGAACGCATATTGAGAATACGTTGATAACCAGCCAGGTGCTGTGGTGATTTTTTACGGATATGATGTTTAGTTATGTTTTCAGCCCATAAAATGCAGATTTTTATAAAAAAGGGGAATTTTGTCAATATTAACAAGTGTCTCATCACAGATCAATACAATTTCTTCGCTTTCAGCTAAAAAAACTAATTTTAAATATTTTTAATAGTGAGGCATATCAGTGGCACTGGGTCGGACTTCATGTCTTTGGAGGACATTTTCCTTTCAGTGACTCATAATCACTTCAGTTTCCAGTAATTTTAAATAGGATAAGAGCCACCATTTGTTGTTTAACGATACCACAAGGAGTTTTGCGGAAGTCATAGCATTTCCTAACCTGATGCTCTGGCCTTTGTTTAGGAAGGGCAGGAATACTGACGGTGAACTGGCGGCGATTGTCTATTACTGTCGGTAAACGTCACACCTAAACTAACTCCTAGCTGCCAGCATGACGCTGTTTAGTCAGAGACGCTGAAGTGCAACGATTTCAAGCTGTCCACACTGATTCTTGCGGCGAAGTCAAACTGGAGCTAGTCAGGATGGTCTCGCGAGGCGAAGCGTTTCATGGAGAGATGACTACATTCCATATTAGCCCAATTGTTTCATCACAAATTGCCTTGACGCACTCCATCGTTGAGTGTCTTTTGTATTGAAGAGAACAGTTGAGACCTTGTTAATAATACAACAATCATTTCTCAAGTGAGTACTCCAATTTCGGAATCATTGTAATAAAATAACCGACCACTGTTATGATGGTTTCATCCTCTGATGTTCACATTTTCTCTTTGTTGGATAAAGAGGGATAAAGACAGAGAATTGACTGACTGGGGAATGGCAGAAATGCCCTGGTAGTGCCTTTAAGGAAAGACAGCAGTAGGTGTTGCAGTTGGTACATCTGTGCAGAAGGACTTCACGAAAGCTTGCTTAAAGGATGACTATCTCTGAAATACCTGACCTGCAGGGGGCGATGTTCTAGAGAATAGGTGCCTTTAAGGCAAATGCCTGCTCTCCTTTAGCCTCCAGACTAGATTTAGGGTAGTCTGATGTGGGATTATCTGCCTGCTGTCAAGAACTCAGGCAGGTAATACCAGAGGCCCAGACCTGCTGTTAAAGTGATTAGTTTAATATCTTAACCCAGCCCGCAGAGTGAGTATCTGGGGGAAGTGGAAATTGAGAGTTCGACTTCCTTCAAACTGGAAAGAATAAAAATGACTTTCTTTTGGATGTACTTTTATTGCAATGTAGTATTTATACACATAACAGTGAAATATATATTTCTTGTTTACAATGTAAAATACTTTTGCGCACAGTTTTAGTACGTGGTTCATTCATCATGTTTTCAATTTATATTATGTATAAGTACTACATTAAAAAGTACTACATTTCTGAAAATACTATAGTAATAATTGACTCTTTAGAGACACAAAGACAACAATATATATCAGGCTAGGTTTTGAAAGTGATTAAAATAAAATGTTTGTGTACCTGTCACGATAACTATTTTTGTTTGGCGATATATTGTCCCAGAAATAAATGCGATAAACTATATATTGTCAGAATGATGTAAACAATGTTGTTTCACTATTGCCATGTGAAATCAATTGTTTGGTTGTTTGATTGGTTAAACCAATTTCATTGCTTGGCTAAGTATTAAAAATAAACCTTGACGCAAAGAAAACAAATGGCACATTTTCGCATTTATTCTTCCAAACGCAATGCAATCATCTGGAAAAACGCCTATTAAAACCTTTCTTATGTCACCAACACGCATGTAAATAAAACAGGCAATATTATTGACATCTGAAATGATTGAGGTTATGTCCATATATTGCACGATAAGTCGATATAGTAATTATCGTGACAGTACACGGGTTGATTGACTCTTCCTGTCCTCCAGGTCATGTGATGGTGAATGGACCAACCACGCCCATCCCAGTCAAGGCTAAACCCTCCTCCATTGACCCAGTCATCCCGTCTGTCAGCATGGGTGAGTCACATCGCACAGTAGTAGTCTTATTTAGTGTCAGACCACCTCGGGGGAGTGTCAAAGATATGCTCCTTGATTTTAGCCCCCCCCCCCCCACCCCAAATAAAAGCCCTGGGGCTTCTGAACCAAGGGTAATGGGGAGTGCACCTTCAAACTAGTGCAAAGCTAGGGTTATGTTGAGTTGGTTCATTATGCTAGCCGTGTCGTCGCTTGCTAAGGCTCCCCATTCTCCTGCCTGCCTAATGGATAGAGCATGGCACCAACGCTGGCAGGGGTGAAGCTAAAAATGTAACCACTCGTGCTACCGTGATGCACTTCGGAGGGAGAGCCTCTATAGAATGACAAATGGGCTGTCTAGCAGCGTGATACTGTAGGCAGAGAGGGCCCGCTGAAGCGCTCCGCTGGAGAAGTTGGAAGGGAGAGGTCTCTGGCCCCCGTAGTTCTGGGCTGAGCTGTGAGTACTCCGCGGAGTCCATGGCACTTCATTATTTGTCAGGGCCGGGGGGCGGGGGTTTGCCTCCGCGTTCCCCGCCTCGGATTCTCACCCCCTCCTCCCGTCTCCTGGGGGAGTGGCCCGGGGACGTCTATGCGGCGCTGCCTGCCTGCCGCTCTCTCTGATGAGCTTGCGGAGCCTCTCGCCGTCTCTGGAGTGCAGCTTGCTCTGCGCCCGCTCGCGCCTCAATGTTGAATAGGCTTTAGAATTGAAAAATGTTTCCCCGCTAATATTAGCTCGTGGTAGAAAATGCGAATGAATTGGTTGTCTTTCTCATTGATGCTGCGGTCACCTGGTGCCATGCATGACACAGCCATGTTGTGTCCTAACATGCTTCCTTGACCATGACTCATTCCATGTTGGAACAATGGAAGAGCATTCTGGGAGTTGTGAAAAATGTGAGCTAAGGTGCGAATTTCTTTCTTCTGCACATTGTAAGAAATTCCACTTGATATTAACATATTGTTCTGTAAAGCGAACATGCCCTACTAAAGGAAATCACAACATTGTGTGTAAAATTATATTTAAGAAAACACAATAAGACATATAAACAAAACAAAGCATGCATGTTTCCTGTGGGAGAAAAAAAAGGCTTGATTAAGACTTGATTAAATGCTTTATAGCCCAAACATCTGTGGTGTTCTGTTTATTCTCCTAAGAGTTACTCTAGTCCTCTAACAGCCAGGTATAAACAGTACTGAATGATCATAAAGGAACGAAGGTCTCAACCTTGGTGGAGCGCTATTTGTCTCTTGAGGCCTGTGCTGCTAAAACACAAGAGCATGTTAAGACAAAGAAATCACTTCTATAAATCAGCCATGTATTTTTTCCATCATGGCAAAACATGAATTTATAACCAAATAATATGAATAATATGAATTATAATCAGGCACCCCTAATCAGAAGTGACATGTTAAAAGACATGAAAATAAAAACAAGCGCGACTCGACGCGAGCACAGCGTGACGTACGGTAGCGGCATAATCGGGTGGCGTGCGTGCACGCTGGTCTATTTATGCAAATGTAATTTTGATGGCTGGCACAGCCCACCCCCGTCGTCGCATCAAAACACGCAAGGTCACGCGCACGCAAACACACTTTTCACCTGCTTTTAAGCGCTTGATGAGGGAGCTGTATGCTACGTGCACGCACACACACACACACGGTGTGCACAGGCACCCTGGCATACCTAAAGCCTAGTAATGAGATTTGTAATGTGCTTATATCCTCTCTTTCATTGGACGGAGGGATTGAGAGGAGAGAGGCTTTAGGCCTGTATTATCGCACTCTGCGGAGGGAGGGGGAGGGGCCGGTGGGGAGCTTCATAAAACGAGGGGAAGCAGGGCTCGGGGAATTGTGCGATTCCATTTTGATGGGGAAAATGGACAGATGGTCGTTTGAGGCGTAAAAGGGAAGACTGGTGTGTGGACGGTGGATATTTTTTATCAGAAATTATTTGGGGGGGGGGGGGACGGGACACAAGTATGTAAACCAATTTATACACACCGGCCAGAGAAGCCCCGTTCGTTTTCCCATCATGCCAGCTGTGGGAGAAAGGGAATTAAAATGAAATAACGGAGGACAGGTGAACTGAAACCGCGCTAAAAATAGCCACGTGTGACTAGAAGTGCGTGATTGAAATATTGATGTGAAACAGACCGCGTGGCAGCTGTCTATGCCTCGACAGGGACGAGGGATTTTCAGTGTTTTGATAGACAATATGGAGGGCTGACGGAAAGGAAGTCCCATTGTGTAGAGAGGATCTCTTCGCATTATCCTTCTGTACACCACCGGGCACTCGCAATGGACGAGAGTCAGTACACACACCGGGGAGGGGCTTGTCTTCACATTGTTTACGTAAAGGCCATTATTTTGGAATTGGAAACTTTTTATCTGGATACTTCCCCTCTAGGAGCCTCGCTCCCACATTGCGGCGCGTATAAATCACCAATGCCGAGGTTCAAACTGTTTGTGTTGCCGCAATTAGGCTTGTTGCAAGTCAATAGTCACGCTCTAAGCTAGACAAATTCTGTGTAGCTGGAATAGATGAGGCACACAGGCTTGGGGGAAACGCATTGTGTGCGTGTGCGTGCGTGTCACTAAGTCATTATAGGAGAGCAGAGCGGGTAAAGGAAAGAGGGTTGGAGAGCTAGACAGCCGTAATGAGAGGGGGGGGAGAGAGAAACGGCTCCCCCCTTCTTACCAGTATCTGGCAAAAATATTGTGATGTGCTGTCAAAGCTCCATTGACGTGCATTTGCCGTCCTCCAGCAAATGCAAGAACCGCGTTGGTCCTTTCATGATTAGCCTTTGCGCGGCTCCAGCGAATGCCTGGGCCCGTGACGTGATTGGCTGATTCACTTCCAAGTACCAGCATCAGCAAGAAAATAACAACACAGGCAACGAGCCGTTGTAAACACTGCTACCATGGGTGATGTGTGTCTGCCACAACAGTATTGTGTGCGCGCGCGTGTGTGTGTGTGTATATGTAAGTGGGTCAGCTCACTAGTAGCGTGAACCTTTTGGGACATGTATCTGCTCGCTCCTTAAGTCTCTGCGGCATTTGGTGACAAACACATGCACAAACACAAGCATGCACACACAAACAGTTTATTGTTGTTTTTTATTCTGTCGGCGTCTGTCACATTCACAGGCTATTGTTTATTAGCCATGGTCCCAATGCATACGGCCTCCTTTCTTCTGAGTCTCCTGTGTGCGTGTGTGTTTATGCTAGTACGTGTAATGCACGTGCAAGCTTGCCTCAACACAGACTGGAGGTGTGAGTGTGTGTGCGTGCGTTGCCTGCGTGTGTGAGTGAGTGCATGTTAGCTACACAGATCTTGGTAAGTTCCAGCGTGTCTGTTTATATTGGCACAGGGGTTCCAGCTGACTTCTCTCTTGTGTGTGTTTACCAGAAAGAGAGAGAGCTCATTGTGCTTGTTGACCTAAGAGACAATTACAGCAAAGATCATTTGTTATCAGAGAGGATGCGCAACAATAAAAGGTCAAGTGCGCATATTTCCCTTTGCGGATGGAGAGAGCGAGCTCAGAGAGGAAGGACTAGGCCAGCACATAGTTGCTCATTAACTAGTCTTATTGATTGATTGATTATTGCATGCGGAGAAGCAGAAATGGCGCTTTATTCTACGGCCTGTCCATTATAGCTACATTCACAGAGCCAAGAGTACATGATCCCTAAATAAGAATCACAGCACTAGTGTTTAAGTGAGGGTCTTGACTTATTACAAGGACCCAAGACTGTAAACCTAATCTAAATCTAAAATATAGTAGTATCAAACACAGTACATGTTATAGTTTTTCAAAGGTGTAGGAACCATTTATTTTGGTCATTTAAACTTTGAATACAGTATAATGTATATTTATATTGAAATAGGTTGGTAAAGAAGCATTAATCACAATTGTTTGCAGCACCGTAGAAAACTACTGTAACAGCTGTAACGTGGTTTTCCAGTGCTTAAATTACAGACATTACCTGTTGAAACCAAAAATGTGATTGGAATTAACACGTCTTCAGCTAGGTGGGGAAAACCCATTAATTTTAAGTGCCTATCTGAAGGGTTAATTACAATCACAGTGTGATTCTGTGTTAACCTCCAAATAAAATTCCTGCTACTTGTAACAAAGATTTTAAAGGCTTTAGTGTATGAGCTCATAATTATCAGTAGGTGTTTATATACTGAAGTACCCCAAGCAAACAGTTTGTGGCAGGTACCCTCTGAAATCAGTTTGGACTTCCACCAGCAGCGACCATGGTCAAAGTCACCCAGCGAATAGCGCCTGAATCCCTGGGCACTCACACTTTAAATAGCTAACCTTAGTCACATGACCTGCTATCTGCAGGTGCAATCCTTTTTTCAGTGTTGGCGGTTGCCACAGTGCATGGGTGTACTGTGGACGACCTTTCTACCGGATGCAGTTTCAGTCTGTAGCGCGCGTTATGACGTGTCGAGCTTGTTAGCGGCATAGCTTAGGTGGTATTATTTCACAGTTTCACACTTAACAAATACTTTAGTCTGTGTCCAAACCAATTATTAGTGCCAGCTTCGTTGTTGTTTCCTGTATCATTTTTTATTTAATTTTCAGCATTTAATTTATCAAAGGCACATTAAGTCGCTGTGCTTTAATTGATTGGTTCCTCTAATGGGTTTAGCAATTAAATGTCAGAATGGCATTCAGTATTCATCTGGTATAACATTTTATTAATATTTGTGTGTGTGTGTGTGTGTGTTTACATGCACCAACATCCTGTGTAATCCTGATGTCACCCAGGAGAGCCGCCCATTGGCTTCCGTGACGTCCTGCTGCGTGACGGCCCAGAAGGCTTTGCCAAGGCAGTGCGCGCCCACCAAGGCTTGCTGCTGATGGACACCACCTTCAGAGACGCCCATCAGTCGCTCCTGGCAACCAGGGTTCGAACCCACGACCTGAAGAAGATCTCGCCGTTCGTCAGCCACAACTTCAACAACCTCTTCAGCTTGGAGAACTGGGGGGGTAGGTGTGTGTGTGTGCGTGAGTGCGTGCGTCACTTTCTGACAAATGTATTTTTCTTTTGTTCTCATGATGTCTGCTCAACATCGTCTGTCAGTCATCGGCGATGGACAATAGCATCGTCTGTACAGAATGGCTTAACACAAGATACATAGCTACGGAATAATGTTTTGAGGCAAATGCACTAAATTATTGTTAGTCTTGAAATTGCCAGCGAATTAAATGTCCTAATTCTCAGGTAGAATTAGCTGCCCAGGAGATGTGCTTCTTTTATGCACACTTCCCCAGCTTGAATCATTGTGCACCATCACACCTATTATTATAATTGATAGATAAATGGATAGAACACCACAGAGGTAATGACACCTATTCCCTCTCTGGCACTAGAGAAGTGATGAGCTCTTGTTCAGTACCAAGCTGATTACAGATCGCTGGCATCTGCCCTACCAGCAATCTGGCCCTGTGGAAATGGAGCATGGAGATATTTTTGCCAGTACCTTACTTTGCCCAGAGCCTACTGAATGGCCTGCCTGCGTTTGGACGCTAGCCGTGGTCCTGGATTCCTCCTGTAGAATACTGTATGTGTTGGGGGGGAGGGTTGTCCATGGTCCTGTAGCTGACCTCGTCTAGCACTGGAGAGCTAGCATCTTGGTTTACCTAGCGACCTCAGGGTCCAGACGGGGAGTCCCCTTGATGTTACAGCTACTATATGTGAACCCTGTGAACATACACTGTAGGTTTCACACACTATGGTATTATGTTGGGCCATGCTATGAACCAGCTAGTTAAAGGTCATATGTGTCTTTACTTAAAATGAACACACTGGAAGCTGACCGTAGTTTAAACTAATATCTGCTCCTTTTTTTAAACACTTACTGTAATTTCCCAACTATTAACAGCACTGTCTATTAACCGCAAGTCAGTCATTTATGTAATTTTTTGAAATAATCTTGTCTATTAAACGCACCCATATATTAACCGCAATTTGTTCATTTTATTGTTTTATTCCCACATATTTAACTGGTAAAAATGAATACATGGTTTGTTTACTGTTCTGTTCTCATGGTTACCTCAAAACCAGACACATCGCTCCTGTGACTGCAGTAGATTTGCCTTTTACATGAGAGGCGGGCAGGACGGAGAGCGGGATGCCAATCCCCATGTAAAAAGCTCTCTACCATGTCAGATTGTCCTATTACCATAGCAAATATAATTAATATCGCCAGATTACCTTAAAAATTATAAAAATAGCCCAGTGAGAGAAAAACATTGTTACCCCGTGTATAGGCCGCACCCAAGTATTAGCCACAGAGCTGCGGACAGTTTGCAAAATCAATGTATTAACCGTGGTTAATAGCCGTGAAATTACGGTAAGTGTCACAGCAACTGTTAAATTATTTAGTAGTATACATAAAGTGGTGTTGTTTGGAAACTGTCAAAGGGATTACATAAACTGTTTGAACAAATAGGACAAAAGTACGTCTTTAAAGAGGCATGTCAGTGGTAAATCTTTATTTTTATTTTTTATTACCTCTTAAAGAGATAACTTGCAAGAGAAACCAGATCCATAACCGCAGATTTAAGCACTTGTAGAGAGAACCTTCTAGTAACGGTTTCGACAGACGTCGAAAGGCGTCCGCTTGCGTGAATAGTTTCCACTTTCATTCTGTGACCTCAACAAACATTGACAAAAGAATAATTCATCATAATTGGTCCGTGAAGTACTTTGAGTAGGCCACCTCACTTTACAGTTATTCTGGGGGGAAAGTTGAATGAGTTGGAAGATCAACAAACGAAGGATGACACTTTTCAGCACCTTTCTATGGAGAGGGGGTTATTCTGTACTAGGCAAAGAACTATCACAAATGAGTCACTTTGAGTGCCTGCTAGCAAGATGTCAATTAAATCAAATACTCTATGCATTTTTTTGGTCTCTGCAGCAGTGCCTGGTACAGTATCAGTATGGTATTAGGGCTCAGCAAGTAAAATAGAAATAGCTTTCAGCTTTTCTCTCCACCTCCACCCATCATTCAACATAAGATATCTGCAGCTGAGCAGTACAAACACTGAACATCCTCGAATACTCATTCATATTTAGTCTTTTATAGAACTGTCTAATCATTTTCCTAATCTGTACAGATGTACCGTGTGAGTGTCACTGCTATCTTCATGTCTTGTGGCTTCTGAAGTTAAACTTCAGATTGTCCTTTTCATATTGTAAATCTTTTGGGTGTAATTAAATGCTACTAGAGCCATGTGAGACATTTCTGTGTTAATAATCCGTTATTCTGTGTCAGTTTGAAGGAACATGTAGTACTTTGTCTTGTTTGAACACTGCAGGAGTTTGAATTACACCAATATAAAATATTTAAAAACACGTTATATCTGCTATATCTGCAAAATCTGCTGCTGAAACCCAAGGCCCTGCCTTGTGTAATCTAGTTTTAAGGCATGGGTGCCTTAATGCTTTAATATTTTGATGGCGTTTTTGAAATACTTAAGTGAGACTAATTGTGAATTGCCACAGGCAACATCAACACTAGTCAGAATTAAGATAGTTTGTGTGCGTTGATTGTAATGTGTGCCTCACTTTTGACATTACATTAGCCATATTTTAAGCTTCTTGAATATACTTGCGAAATGAGTGCAAACTCTTTGTAAGCAATTGCAAAGTGCTTGTTTTTCTTACATGGGTTAATGCTGCAGGCATTCAGCACAATAATCCCTAGATGAAACACTGTCAATTCCTTCACCTTATTAATGTTGCTGTGAACAACATGGATTCCCATACGGCACTGAAAACACCGCCTGTGTCCCATTGCGGCTGCTTGTAGCCATATGCTACACCAGTTGCTCGCATTGAAGCGCCGATTGGACCTTGCTGAACCCTGGTGAGCCCCAATAGTGCGTCCCTATTCAACACACCTTTCATTTCGAAGAGGAGTGCGATGGGATTATTGCACTCAAATGTGCATGATTCACTTAGAAGCAGGATCGAGAGATGGCCCGGAGAACACCTTCCTGATAGAATGCCCCTACACAATGAGCTCTCCTTTACAGTAGAGCGCTTCATTCACATATGTTTCAACTCCTTTGCGGCGGAATAAAGCATTTAAGAGATTATCGCCGTGTGAGTGCTTTGAAGATTAGGCAGCCCCTCCCCGATATACTTTCTCTATATTTTCAAAGACACCGTGATATGAATAGGGTCACATAAGGGATCCTTGAACCACATATGAATTCCTTTTGTGATGTTTACTTTCCATATAAATTGTGCACACACTATTACTACAGAATCTGCTCCACTGTAATCTGGTTCCAATCATATTTGGATGTCTTTATATGTGGTACAGTAGTCCTCGGTGCCTATAGTGTATTAGCTTGTGTTTGCGATTATGTAATGGATGTAAAAATTGAATGATAGCAATCACGAGCGTATGAACATCAATACTATAAACTATTTAATTCCCCAATGCTTACAGTGACCTTTTATAAACCGTGTGAATCATTGTAGCCATAGCTGGCACATTTGTACTGAAATTAAGAGTAAATTGTTCTCCAGGCCATTAAATGTTGTACGTCGTCTGTGCTGGCTGCAGGGCTTTGTTCCCATGGGAACAAACTAAATAATTGAACAATAGTAATAATTTCTGGACCCTCGTGGCGGATCAGCATTATCTGGAAAACAATGGCGGTCACAGTGGCATCCCACATAATTTCTTCTTCTGGGGACAATGTCCCCTGTTAATCCTGTCAAACGTACTGGTGACATTTAACACTGCAGTGGGACACCACGCTCATTAAATACGTTCATGCACTTATGTACCTCATTAGAATGGCCCGCGGTGACCCATTTAGTCTCACACAGACTTGCGCTAAAAACTTTTGCCAATTTGTCAGATACTGATAGGGGAGAGGGTTTTTCCAGGCCACTCTGCAATACAGAAATAAAGTAATAAATGATTGTATTTAGTATTCCCGCTCTGTCCAAATGTACGAGAGTTCGTAAAACGAAATGTAATGATGGGCTGCGTAGGATCAGCAGAAAATCCGCCCCAAGGCTTCAATATTCCAGCCTGATATGATAAACAGGCGTGAGATTTGCTAATCTACTTCCCAGAAGGGAAAATGAGCGATGGTATCTCCTTTTCCCCCTTCTCTCTCTCTTGTCCCACAAAATGCTTCTCAGAATTTGAAATTCCTTTTAAATGAAATGAGTGTTCAATTGACTGTGTGTGTGTGTATGTGTGTGCATACAGTACATGTGAGAGTGTGCTAAAAACTTTCATAAACGCTGTTACAAAAAAGTGTGAAAAGAGCTCAATTTATTGAATGTACAACGGATGACACTAAATAGGCTTTAAATAATAATATCTGTGTGTGTGCGCACAGGTGCAACTTTCGATGTGGCCATGCGCTTCCTGACCGAGTGTCCCTGGAAGAGGCTGCAGGAGCTCAGGGCGTTGATTCCCAACGTTCCTTTCCAGATGCTTCTGAGAGGAGCCAATGCCGTGGGCTACACCAACTACCCCGACAACGCTGTGTTCAAGTGGGTTACATGCGAGTGAATGCGAGCACGCATACACACACGCACGCACGCACACACACACACACTCATTCTGCTATTAAAGAGGTGTGTTCCAATAGCTGTAAAATGATGGCAGTTGAACCTCCAATAGACTATTACCTTTATATGACAATTTGGAAAGCATTCCATGCCCCTTTTCACGTTTCGACACAGTCCCTTGAGTTCTCAATGCAATGTAGTTGTCAATCTCAGGTGAATATACCACATAAATGATGTGGAATAGCACAATATCATGCGCATATTTACTCTGTTATCAGATTACACTGTTTTCAGTGACTGATGCTTTAATTAAATCGATCAAGCCACTGCTCTCCACGTATTATTTTGTGAATGAAGGGTTACATAACACGTAATCGCAGGTATATAAGGCATATTAGGTGGCTAGCTGCTAGCAACATAACACATTAGTGATATTTGGTTAAACAAACGTTAAAGTTAAACAAAGATATATATTCTCTCTGTTATCACGGATTTACAGTTAAAATGTTTTGCATGATATGACTTTACGTTATGATTAACTCGCACAAAAATGGCAATCCGTTTCCGACAGGGGATACTGTTATTGATGTGCATAGTGCACATCTAGCCTTCAGTTTAATTTTGCCATGAGAATCAATCTTTAGAATGTGTCCGAGTAGCAACTAAAGTTTCCAATCAGCGTCGTGTTTATAGCTATACGGGCGTGGTTTAGGTGTGCCGACAGTGAAAACAACCAGATGGTTCAGACAAATGGTTTCAATGTACGGCTCCCCAGATGGACTTGTGACAACAATTCCTCTGGCATGTCAGGTTAGTGCACATCATGCTCTCAAGTCACTGTATCAAAAGATATATTTACATATTTGGATCCGCTCAGATCTGCAAATGTTAAACATTATGCTTTTATTTACAGTTTGCATACTAGCGATCAACAGCAGTTCCTTCGTTTTTCGGGCCAAGGAACCCTTGGAAACACGGCACAGGGACCCCCAATAACATATCACTATTTTTGTTGCCCGGCACACAATGTGTATGGCGGCCTATAGTGTCATGTATGAAAGTAAGCCACTAACTAAGCCAATACAATAATTATTGACAGATTTCTATAATTCTGGCATAGGTTTTATTAATGTTCATGCATATTTTCTGACATTTACATTGTTGTAAGAAAATAAGTTTGGGATCAAATAATTTGGAGGACCCTTTGAAGACTGTTTTAGCTTGTATATTTTGCTGAATACTACGATAGGTGGCTGTGTGCAGGTTCTACATAGGACCCACACACTTTTCTAATTTGCACATTTCACCGCCTATTTTCCTTCTGAGGCCATTCCAGACCGGGAAGGTAACAGTCCACTTGTGCGCCCAGTAGGCTCTGTGCGGCTCCAAGTCACATCGACGGAACTAATTCCAAAAATAACTAGAAATATTTGCTTTTCATGGAAGGACTCCTTTAACAAAGTGCTTTATAGGGTTTATCAGCCGTCGACATGCACGCACACACAATGAGGAAAAAGAAAATCATAAATGACAGTGCATAAAGATGCACACGCGCGGTGTAAACTGTTTGAGTGCACACACACACACACAATATATAAACTCATCTTACAAAAAGCTTTCAAATACTGGATAAATATTGTAACGCTTCCTCATCTACCTCAGTCTTCCTCATGTGCACACACACACACACACACACACACACACAGGTGTGACGTCCAATGCACACAATGGTACTTAGTGCGCACACACACACCGTGTAATCCCTCTATCTGAAATAAATTAGCCTTGGCTTGGTGAGTAATGCGTCTGTCCCTCCTCCTCCCCTTTGAAACCCCCCCCCCCCCGTTTCACTATCAAATGCTCATTATTCCTCCCTGCTTCCTAACGCTTCCTTTTCCACCCCTCCCATTCATCTCTTGTGTTTTACCTCTTTCCTCCATCCCTCATTCTACCTCCCCTCCCTCTCCTCCTCTCTCTCCTGCTCGTCCCCATGGGGAGGGGTGCCGGCCGTCTGACTGTATAGATGATTGTGATTAATGGAGTGGATCTCTTTGGCTCCCGTCTCCGTCCCGCCGTTGCATTCCTCTGCTGTGACAGACGGAGCTAAAAGGAGGAGCGGCCTCTGTTTCCCCGTGAATTGAGGCCGACCGAAGTGTGCTTTCATTCGGCGTAATTGATTTAGAGCGAGATTAGCCGGGTCACCGTGCGCTTCGTCTCAATCGCCGTAGAGCAGGAAGCAATATAGCTTTGTTTCTCCCCTCCGCTCCCCTCCCTCCCTCCCTCCCTCCCTCCCCTCATTTACTATTCTACGTGTCGCTTTACGGCAGGCGTGGTTGCTGGAGAACATTGCTAACTGTGACTTGGTCTGTTGACCGTAAGCAATCTCGTACAGTTTACTATTATCCACACAGAAAATGAACTGCGAACATGGAAACATCGTGTGTCCCAACCCGTTCACCCCAGGTATTACAAACAAGAATAAGATGCTGGGATTTAGTCGCACCGCCGCGGATTAAAAGGTTGTTGCAGTACACGGCATCCCGGTTTTGTTGTATTTTGCATAAACTCACTAGCCATAGAAATTCTGTGAAATGTTCTGTTATGCCCCAACACAGCAAAACAGATCAGCCAAGATTTACAGATGGATACAAAGCACTTATCACTGGATAGGCGTCGTTATCTGAGAAGTCCTGTACATAATTATGCCCTTATTGTATCTGTTTTATTATTTTTCCCCGTTTGCATGCGTTTCATTTCATAATTGTTTTCTCCCACCTCCTCGTCTTTTAGAGCAGCGAGGCAACATATGAGGGCTGAATGCTAATGGTTTGATGGCTAATATAGACCATACCACTTACAATTACTGTCTGATGGATGTGTATTACACAGTTTGTACCAGTTCTTCCAGGCCGGGTTTCATTGGTTGTTAAGTGGATTTTGTCACTTTCCTCCTTATTTGCGGTGCTTTATTTGCATTTGGATTGCATTTGCTTCTAGTATCTTCACACGCTTGCAATCACTCTGGTGTGTATTGTCTGTATTCCAGCGGAAAATGCAGTTTGTCCCATGAGGATTAATAAAGTACAATATAGATAGCACAAACATTACTGTTGGAACGCACAGCACAAACACACAGCTCATTTTGCTACAGTAATCACCACTGTGTGGGCATGTACATTGATTTGATTGATTGATTCCCTTGCTGTTTTGTTCCTTCTCTGGTACGGAGGGACGATCAACACCTTTTGGGATTGGTTCTTTAGGAGTAGATGCAATGCGCTGACATCAGCAGATTTCCATCGCTCTGTCCAACTTCGACACTGTGTGATGAAGTTTGAAGCTTTTCTTTTACTAAACATCCAAATGTCTAATTGACAGCCAGCATGACAACGATAAACAAACTAAAAATGAATGTGATTATAAATCATGTAAGTACTACTCATGTAAGCAGTCAGACCAATAGTTTACACATTTTTTGATATGTAATACCACATCTAGTAACATTTTGATACATGGCAACTAATATTTAAACATGCTGCAAACAAAATTCCCAGATATTCCATAATTTGACCCCAAAAAATGATCAAATTTCATGACTTTCAATGTCTGGAATAGATCTTTTTAAATTCCATGAAATTTCACATGTTTCTTAACCAGTGGCAACTAGGGTTGCATGATATTGATTGAAGATGTGATATTGCAATATAAATCTTGAAAATTGCAATATCGATATTAATTTCGATATTTTATACATAAGTAAAAACACAAAGGTTATGGGAAAATACATCAAAATATATTCATAACATTCATAACACGTTTTCAACTGACAGTCATATTGGACTGGTACAACAGTAATTCCAAGCTACCGAGGAGGCATTCTTATTGGCCACCGATGTTTCCTCTTCCATCTCTATTATGTCATTAGCTTCCTCAGGACACATCTTACTGTTCCGTCTAAATGAAACACAACTAAGACAAACAGCCAATGGAAGCATCTCTCCACTGAATAAACTGAACTGCAACGTTTCCGATATGATATTGCGCTACGTGACATTACAATAAAGATACTGAGTCGATATATTGCGCACCCCTAGTGGGAACCCTGCGTAACAGATGTACTATTTTCCCCCCCGTCTTTCCCCATCAGGTTCTGCGAGGTGGCCAAGGAGAACGGCATGGACATCTTCCGCGTCTTCGACTCCCTCAACTACCTGCCCAACATGCTGCTGGGCATGGAGGCAGCCGGGGCTGCCGGCGGCGTGGTGGAGGCCGCCATCTCGTACACGGGCGACGTGTCGGACCCCATGAAGCAGAAGTACTCGCTGGAATACTACGTGCAGCTGGCCGACCAGTTGGTCAAGGCCGGCACGCACATCCTGTGCATAAAGGTAGGGCAGGACGCGCGTGTGCTACTCACACAGTGAGACCGCTGCACCTTCTTTACAATGTAATGCTATCAATATACTCCTGGCAGTGCCATTGACCAGTGACACTGGCCTCTACCTGGAGTTGGTCCCCGGGCGCTGCACAGCGGCTGCCCACTGTTCCCTTGAGGGATGGGTTAGATGCAGAGGACAATTTTAGCTACATGTATGTGTATGTGACAATAAAAGCACCTTTATATACTGTAAATGTAAAAAAAATATAAGTCGAAAAACCTATAAACGTAAATCTACAAATCTGTCTATTTCACGTAAGTAAAACTTACGAATATTATAAATCTGAGAAACTGCTGCAGTGGTCTCTGGAACTTTTTCGCTGTTTTGCAGTGGCGTGCTGCTTTTAAAGATGGACTAAGTAAAACTGCCTCCACCCACCCCCCTTCTTCTCCCCAGGACATGGCGGGCCTTCTGAAGCCACAGCCCAGTAAGATGCTGGTCTCAGCACTGAGGGACCGCTTCCCAGACGTGCCCATCCACGTGCACACGCACGACACGGCCGGAGCCGGGGTGGCGGCCATGTTGGCCTGCGCCGAGTCAGGAGCCGACATCGTGGACGTGGCGGTGAGTAGGCGCGCGCACGCACGCACACACACTTAAATATTTTCTTCCCAACACACTATTGTTAGCCCAGTAAGCAATAACATTAGGGGGTCCGCTTACCATGTTTCTGTCAACCAAGGGCTCTTTTGCCTGGAAAGCATTGACGACCTGTGGCCTAGTCAATGGGGCAAATCAGCCCTATATCTCCTCATAAAGAACATTATTGTTGTTGTTATTATCGGTGCGCAAAAACATATAACGTATTTGTGTGTGCACAGACACCTCTTCCATATGAATGATATTTATTTGTCATCCATGTGGGGGGGGGGGGGGGGGGGGGGGGGGGGGGGGGGGGGGGGGGGGGGGGGGGGGGGGGGGGGGGGGGGGGGG
>JAODTR010010724.1:7486-25836 GCA_025399935.1 Amblyopsis rosae | reverse complement strand
ACGCACGCAACAGGCATGCGCGCAGGCACGTGCACATATATGCACATTGCACACACACACACACACGCGCGCACACACACAAACACACAAATATGTGTCTGTTAAAGGGGACTCGCATACAGTAGACTGAAGCCTGCCCTGAAGGTCAGATATTATTGTGTGAAATGTGTTAGCAAACAAACACGTGTGTGTGGGGCTCACACATGCCACCACATAAGCTGGGAGAGAGAAAGAGAGAGAGAGAGAGAGAGAGAGAGAGAGAGAGAGAGAGAGAGAGACTCACATGACCAGCATGAAATATCTGAGGCAAGCAGAAGTCTGGACAGAGGAACAGATCAGAAATACGACCCAATGTGAGTCATTCAGCAGCAATGATGAATACCTGCCCAGGGGACTGACCGATCCTAATCACGAGACAACACATACACACAGAGGAAGATTAAAGGTATAGTGATGGAGGGAATCAGAGGGCATGTGGACACATGTCAGAAATATCAGAAACATGTGACATCACATTACACACAGTGTAAAGTACTGTATCTGAGCAGCACATCAAACCTACTTAGTAAAACATGTTTGTTTACTGACTCACATCGACAGGCTTACAGTAATGCGTGGTTCACAAACCAGACTACAAGAAATAGCTGCATGAAATAAGTTTAGTAGAAGTATCTTTTTAAATAGTAAAGAGTACACAGTTATAATTCACTCCAAATTCACGTCTCCCCCCCACCACCTCTAGTATTAGCAAGCAGTTAGCAAAGATAACTTTCAAGTTCCTCTTAACATCCATTACATCATATGATAATGGTTACAGTTAACATTTTTCAGAGTTGACTTCGGCTTTATGGTGAAATTGACAATTTTGATTCATACTGTAGAAATGTCTAACAGATTTGTACATACATCTGTGTGCCTGCCTACCCATGACAGTCCATTTGCCTCACTCTCTGTCTCTTTCCCTTGCCTTTGTGCACCTTGCAGCAGGATTGCATCCAGAATCGAACATTATGTAAATGTTCAATCATAATGTCATCCCCATCAACTCACATACCTGGTTCTGCAATTCAAGCGACCTTATGAATGACAAATTACATTTGCAGACTCAAATGCAAGCCCGAATAACTGTTTCAGTTTAAAATAAAGAGAAAATAATTTATTTCCTTTTTTTTATAGATAAGAATAAAACACGCATCCACACTCATCTATGGAACTCAGCCGATCTAAGCAGTGTTGCCACATCCTCCTCTTTCCATTTTCTGAGCGAGATAAATATCTGGCTACTTCCTCTGATCTATCGGTATGAGTATGAACTGAGCAAACAGTCTCCCCATGGGGGAAAAAAACAACAACCAGCCTCACAAACAAATAACTCAAGAATGTGTGGAATCAGAAGCAACGTTACGAGCGTCAGCGAAGACGTGCGTGAGACGTGGGGTGCACTCAGAGGAACAAAGGGGGGAACTGATTTGGAATGCATCCAAGCATTTGCGGGCCTGCAGTTTTCTGTAGCCTGGCAGGCTAATTGGAACACAAATGCCAACAGACATGATTTCACAGAGTGCGGCAAACTTCAGTTGAACCCATCAGCTGCTGCCTGGGGACAGGCGGAGGGAAGGGCACAAGACACAGGTAGGCTATGAGTAGACCTGTCTAAATATTCCCTCCCCACCACCAACGTCACCTGCAGCGAGCGCTCATCATTACTACACCCTTCCTCTTTCCTCCCAACCATAAGGACAAGCTAACGCCGCTCCCAGGCAATTATGAGCCAAGTCAGCTCCCATCTATGATTACTGCATATCCACACACTCAACTGCACATGTGATTCGGGGGGCAGGGCAGAGAACACATCACGGTCTCAAAGGACTGCACATTTCACATGGAAACAAACTACACCCCCCTGACCTAGAGCTGTAATGACCGGGGTTGCACTGAGGGGCGGCGCATCCCCTTTCCCTGTTGGTCTCACCAGTGTGAGTCCGCCCCGCATCGGGGGTCCGTGGGGGTCCAGCGCCGAGGGGTCGCAGGCTCTGGCCGCCTGCCCGGCCCCTGGAAGGGTCCAGACTTCAGCACAGATCACCTGCCCGGCCCCTGGAGGGGTCTAGCTTCTGCTGCTGACTCTGGCCCAGCCCCGGCCCCCAGATGGGTCTCGTCTTCGTCGATGGCCGCCTGCCCGGGCCCCGGAGGAACTCTGCCTTCGGTGCGGGTCGGACTACCGAGGTTTGGGTTCCTACTTCCGACACCTGTGAGTGGCGTCGCTAGGAGACGCACCATGGGGAGGGGGTGTACCGTAACGACCGGGGTTGCGCCGAGGGGCGGGGCTTCCCCTTTCCCCGTTGAAGGTCTGTTTGGAAGGCACCTGCCTGTGTCCCCAGCGCCCACATCCACATGTGTGTATGTGGGGATATATAAGGTTTGCTGTTTGCTGTTTGGCCTGTGTTGCCGTCCTTGTGTTGGTACACCGCAACTGTTGTTTGTTTTGTGTTGTGCTTTATTAAACACCGAGCGGTGGCTCGTCCGTTCACCTCCTCTGCGTGTGACTCCATCTGTCCGTCTGCACTCGCATCTCCGGCCTCCGTGCGACGTGACAAGAGCTGTGTGAGAGCAGAGAAGTGTGCCAGCCATATACTGTAGCTTTTAGATGCAAAACCAACAATGGAATATTATTCGTATTATTATTGTTGACTTGTCGGGTCATAGTAGGACATTTTACCATATACTCTACCTCCCACACACAGAAAAACCTTTGGAAACTGCGTGTGTGAAAGGACAGGGCAGCTTCCTGGATCAGCGCTGGTGAATGGATGTACTCAGAGCCATGGAAATAGCCAACAGAAGTCACATGGTTCATGGAGAGGCTAAGCCTATGGCATAAATAATTCCAGGAAGTGCTTGGTGGGCAATTTGAATACATATATTTATATATACATACATATATATATATATATATATATATATAACTTCATTTTTTGGGGTAATTAGTGGTCAGTAAATGCACCAATTTAAATTAAATATATAATGTATTGGGTACTTTTAGTATTTATGCTATCTTGCAGGAACTATTTTGAGGCTCCGTTGCTTTAAAAAAAAACTGTCCATTGGAGTGAACGGAGACGACGCAACTCTCTCCTTACATGGCTCTGGATGTACTGTACTGGCACACAACATATGTGCGAGCGTCTTGTCCACACTGATGCAGTGTGTGGAGGACACAGAGCAGATCGGAGGACTTGGCTGGTCTGGCAGTGTGACTGTGGCCGGGATCGGGGTCCAAGCTGCTGCAGCGATCTTGGCAGCGAGCGCCACAGCCCTCAGACGCTGCAAGGTCACCGCCAGACAGCCCGCATCACATCAGTAGGCAGGAGATTACAGAAAATTTAGCCTGCAGGGGGACACACACACAAATAAACATGCACACGCACTGACACACACATACATCAATTATGCATGCATGTACACAAGGGTATAGCAATATATTATATGCAAAGAGACACAATTGGTTCAAACATATTTCCCATAAGCACCCACACACACACACGCACGCACGTGCGCACGCACGCACACACATCTCTTGTAGTAGAATATACACTGTTGTAGTAAATGCTATGCTATGTCAGCCATTAAGGTAGAAAATAATGATCAATTTTGGTGTTTCACCTGCTTTGATGTTGAGACCATCACCATCACAATCACATGCATTTATCCATGTTTACACACAGTTATAATGAGCTATACACTCATCAAAGAGCATCCAGTTGAAAGCAAAGTCTGGTTAAAGAGCAAGAGGAGCAAAGAGGAAGTTAATTAAGGAGGTCAAGTCCGCAGGGAACAAACATCCTGAACGTACGGGCTGTTGACGCTTTTGTAACTGTAGCTTTGAGTGTGTACTGGCTGTGTGTGTGTGTGTGTGAGTGTGTGCATGTCAGCTAGCTACAACTACCACCATTCTGGGGAAAAGCCGACACAGAGTAAAAAGAGCTACTGCAGTGGTTTCCCAAACAGACACAACAAAACAGTTGACATGTGCTGTCTCAAACGCGAGCCACGTTTAAGGCAGAGTGCCGGATCTCACTGTACAACAAACAGATGCCACTGAACGCGTGTCGCCTGACACAGTGGAATATGTGCAGTGTTTGCAGTGACAAAACAGACCTACTTATCAGTGCTTATTCGCCAAACCCAGCACAAATGCCAAAGTTGTGTTCTGCAAAGCTGTGCAGATTTAGTGAGGTCTAGCACCGCTCCGTTACTGTACACAGCTTTCTCAGACACACATCCCACTTTCCTTGTTGTCACAGTCAGCTAAAGCCTTTGGATGGGCATACTACATGCATGCGCACACACACACACACACACACACACACACACACATGCAGCACATGCATGCGCATTGTAGCCACACCCCACACAAACCTGTGCTCACGCATGCACAGACACACATGCACTCCTGGCACCTATATATAGGATGCTATATTTATGTACGAGCCATATTTAGCTCCGTAATAATACTTACCTGAGCTAACCCAGGGGAGAAGAAAAACAATCTCCCTCTCGCGCAGGCAATGCAGTGTAATTCTTTCAAGGGAAATCATGTTATAAGAATGTATTTGTTTCTCGCAATTCAGGATGTGTCCTTTATTATTGACAACTGCCATTATTTCCTGAGACATACAGTTTATATCCAGTATATACTGTATATATACTGTATATATACATAATTGAACATCGCATTCACAGTTCAATCTGTCATCATATCTTTGAATTGAGGCAAAACAACATGCCTCCATTTTAGAAAGCTTTACATCAGCAAGGAGGGTGCAGTTCTTTCCATCAAATGATTCCCAGTATTATGCCTCATTGACAGAGAATAAGTTATATGTGGTGAGCGAGGGGGCTCTCAAGCTCTTCCTTCTAGTCTAGGTTAAAGGTCACTGGCATTATTCATGAAGCCGGGGGGTACAATCTGACCCTCAGAGAGCGTCACAGTGCATGGGGGAAGAGGACAGAGAAATATAGGATATGAAAGGAAGTACTTTCTCTCACCATCCAATATTTGTATAGGTCGATATTCATGCATATACACACAAGTAAATAGCGACTAAATGAAAGTATAATCCTCCATGATCTGTAAATATGAAACCACAAACATAACACACAAGCATGAATGTAATATGCATTTCATTTTTAGTATTTATTTTATTGTTTTTTTTATTTAGGGGGTTATAGTAGTTTAACAGTATATTTTAGATGTAATTTGAACTCCATACACTGTCCTTGACCAAGTACCGTTGACAACAGAGGTGTCCATTTATGAGTACTGTGATGCTGTTGATGGCATCCATGGCATTATCTCTAGCCCGTATCCTATGGTTACCATATGCCCGTCACTACTGGGAACCTGGGAGAGAGAATGCAGGGTGACGCACTACAGACACCAGCGCCACAGGACATCTGGCACTACGCACGCACGCACGCACGCACACACACACACACACACACACACACACGCACAAACGCACCTATCCACACGTTATGCTATTGTACTTGCACCTGAGCACAGCACCCAAGCCTGTCTCTCACATAAGGGACGCCATTGAGGGCTGCTTCTGAATCCATCCGGGGTCAGAAAGAACACACAGTGCTAATATCTATGCCATGTCCCACTGAGAGAGTAAAGGGACGGACACACACATCTCTCTCTCTCTCTCTCTCCGATAGATTGCCATGACATGGAGAGATTAGCAATGGTAAAGACAGACAGACAGACAGACAGAATTGGGCAGAAGAGAGGTTGCGAAAGAGACATGACTCCTGTGGGGTCTGTTAATTCTACAATTGACAGACCACTCTTATTGAACTAACTTACAAAATGTTTTACATTTCGATGGCATGCTAGTTCTTATTATGTATCGCACAATGTGCAACATATTAAGTATTATTGCTAAATCTTGTTTGCCTATCATCATCTACTGCATCTTAACCATCCTGTAGAGGTGGATTCCTCTCTCTGTGGTCCCTTCCCAAGGTTTCCTCCTTTTTTCCATGGGTTTTTTAAGTGTATCCTTGCCAGGGGGGAGGAGCAGGTTAAGGGGGTGTTGTTTGTTTCCAAGTTAAATGTAGGCTGTAAAGCCCTTTGATACTGTAATGTGAGTAAGGGCTATATAAATAAACTTGACTTGAATATCAACAATATCAATATCGACCGACCACCAGACAGACACACAGTATACTGGACAGACATACAAGCAGGCAAAGAGACACACATGGAAACTGACTGACCAACCCACAGACAGAATGACAGACAAAAAAAGACAGACAGACAGAAATAGAGGAGCGCTGGATTACCTGTGTGTAGCGTCGTGGGACCAGCAGTCTGTTTGTAGAGCGATACCTATCAGCTTCCTGACTGTCTCTGGAGATATTACTGCTCTGTGGTGTACTTTACACAGATAAAATATACCCCATGTCTCTGATAGAAAGACTCAGACAGATAGTGGCAAGGTGAAAGGGAGAGAGTAGAAAGGACGTCAGACATCTTGACAGCCTAAAGATTGGCAAAATAGAAGGTCTCTCTCTCCTCGTGTGAATCCATGATGTGGTGTAATGGCGTAGAATACGTGTATCGTTTGGTTAATACCTTCATCAAAACTGACTTACATGACAGCAAGTAAATGTGGTTGTTTGATGACCTGGGACACACTTTTGCTTGGTATATTTCACTGTACTACACACTTAAAGTCACATTATTTCATGTTTCCATAGCTTTAGCGACCTGCAAGGTCACTTCCTACACCTGAAATAGATCATTTTTTTATTTGACTTTCATCCAGCGTACCTACGCATCTTATTTTGACGCAATCGGAACATCAACAGCTGACGACCGTCGTATCAGCAAAGTGGCCAGGTTGCACCAGCACAATTGAAAATAAATCAGTGTCCCATTGAATGTGCCTATCCCATGCCGACTGATGCAGAAATCGTGTTGGATTTCACCAACACATGGAAGTTCCAGACGCTCACAAACAAATCAAATCCTCATCCAATCAAGAATGCATTAAGTTGCCTATGCAGACACATTGTCTGCGGTGCCAAATAACTTCTGGGGACAATGTTGCAAGATGGTTATCAGATTAAGACTTTGTGGTTTGCCAAAATGTGTCTATTTAATGTCTCCCAGCCTCTTCACCTCGCTTATGAGTCACCATGCTGTGTCTCTCTACATGGCTCTCTCTCCGTCTGCCTGCCTTGGCTCCAGAAGCCCAGACCGAATAACTAATGATCGATATCAACACAGGCATTGCCACAGTGGCTGACTTACTGCGCACATCAATAGAGTCCTTCAGGTGCCGTGAAACACTTTGTAGAAAAGTGAAGGGTTCCAGAGCCCTGGTCATTTGGGCTTTGCACTAGAACACTCGATATCTCTTGCTGCTCGCCAAAGAACCCGCTTTGAAGAAGAATTTTAGTTCTTGGTTGAGGGAACGTCAAACTACCAGTTCCATTAGTCATCAAAATCCTGATTTAACCAGGCATTCAGTGGGGGGGAAAGACTGCTGTTAATATCAGCAGCCTGAGGGTGAATAAGGTGGGGAGGAGGGAGTTTGACATATACATATGTGTGAGCTTCCCGATACAAACAGTTACAGTATAGGCCTATTGAAGGCAACAGAGCTATTCTGTATTTTTTTCCTGGGCTTTTGCAAAGCAGTTGCTGAGCACATAGAATAGCTTCACATCAAATGTTTTATTTTTGGTTATTTTGCTTTTTTCAGTGCAAGAATTTCAACTTTTAAAGCTTATTTACTGAGCATGGACCATGTTGCCTTACTGGTACCATCATGGGGATGTGGAAGGAAACTGGTGCAGAAGTGCATGTACAGTATCATTGACATTAACATATTACTTTAACTGCCAGAACCATCAGATTGTTTTTATTATCAATACACATTGATAAACATGTTATTTTATATTAAAATATAAATGTACATGGTTGTTGAAATGGAACTGTGAGAAAAGTTATGTAAAATTATCAGTCATTTTCGATTATCCACTAAACAGAATGACTCTCGCTTTGCTTTGGCTTCTTGCTGGGTGTATTTGGAGGAATGGGTTTCATACTGGGTAAAATTTCTTGGGCTGGATGACAGGGGACAGGCAATAAAGCTAGTGTTGCCACTATGTAAGATGGATGTTGCCCCTGCAACCAATTAATATTACAGCACAATGGCATTACTTTAGTTTGTACAGAGATGCTCTGTTGATGGTGGCTGGTTAGTAGCTAATTAGGGACACTTTGGCTTCTAGTTAAGTTCAGGGACTACTTTGTCCCTCAATTTTTAAGAATAGAGGTTACATTTAAGGGTTATTATAACCTCTGGTTAACTAGATTTAGGTGTTAGTTTACCCTCTGGTTAAGACTAGTGGGTAAGTTTAGGGGTTAGATTAGCCTTAGTGGTTAAGGCCAGGCAGGGTTGGGAAGTAACTGATTACATGTATTTAACTGATACATATTTTTTAACTACATGTAATCCATTACAGTTACCAGATTAAATAGTGGAGTCTGGTTACAAGTATTTTTTTAAATTTTTTATTTGACTAGACACTAGGGAGGTGTTTCAGGGGGATCGCTATGATGACATTGACGGCCTTGTGGAATGCATCACTGACTACATCAGGTTCTGTGAGGAAACCATCATTCCCACCAAGAAGATCCACTGCTTCCCAAATAACAAGCTGTGGATTAATAAGAATATAAAATCACTGCTGAACAAAAAGAAGATTGCTTTCATGGAAGGGGACAGTGACGAGGCTAGGAGAGAGATACAGAGAATTGAGGAGGGAGTTGAGGAGAGCTAAAGACTGCTATAAGAAGAGGATTTAGGGGAAGCTCCATCTTAACAGCCCCAGAGAGGTGTGTGGAGGCCTGAGGCCCGTCACTGGAATGAACAAGCCAGTAGGAGTGGTGGATGGAACAATGAAAAGAGCCGATGAGCTAAACATGATTTTAAACAGGTTTGAATCATCGACCACCCCCCCTCCCCTCCCCTCTTCTCCTCCTTCAGGCCCTCCTCCTCAGCCATTAGACTCCACAACGCAACATCACCTAAAGAACGGACTTTGCACATAAACTGATTATATACTGACATATATGTGTATATATTTATTTGTCTGTGTGTATATTTATACATGTGTGTGTGTTTGTGTGGGGTGTGTGTGTGTGTGTGTGTATATATATATATATATATATATATATATATAAAATGAACAATCACCAGAGATACTGTTTATATTTTTTTATTTGTTTTTTTTACTCTTGATAATGATATACATTGCCCTGTAACCAACCTGAATTTCTCTTACGGGGGTTTAATAAAGGAACAACTTATCTTATCTTTTTATCTTAGTTTCATATTTAAAAGGGACATTTGCAGAAGAAAAATGCAAATAAGAATTGACTGTTCTGTTAACCTTTCATTAACATCAATAAATAATTGAAATTAAGTCATACTTTAGCAACAACGCTTTTAAAAACATTTTCACTGCAGTATTTATGTCTTCTATACACCATATTAAAAAAGGTAGCCAGCGTTGTACAGAAAAATAAATATATGGCATGAAATAAACAACACATACAAAACATAAAATACAAATATAACAATAAAAAATAGAATCAACAATGGCAATGCCCGCTGTCAAAGGCCAAAGCAAAAAGGTGGGTCTTAAGGAGAGATTAAAACAGACAATAAAGAAGCCTGTCTGATGGAAAGGTTTTTCCAGAACCTCAGCAACATAATATATTTTTCTAGTGGGAAGGTGTATGTGTGTGTTGTTATTGGGGACTTAAGTGGAATAGTTTTAAGTCATCTATGCTGTACCCTGTATAACAGCTAGAAAAAAATGAACATGATGTACCTTTATATACTGCATTTAACCATGTTTCCACGTTGGGGTCTCTGAGACCCATAACAGAAGTAGTTTATAATTTTTTGTAGGGGGTATTTAAACCACATTTTCAAAACAAAAACATTGTAAATGAGTAGTGGCCATTAAGCTAGGAAAGGTCATGGACTATTATGATCATTTAAACACGTTAAGTATGATATTTGTGTTATTAAAAAGGCTCTGGGGTCTCATAGACCCCAAACAGAACATGAGTGTTAAAAAGTAAGCTACCTAAACCTTGTACCTGGTATACACTGCCTAACCTGAGTTGCACTGGCAAGGTGAAATTAGTAAGTCAATTCGCTTACAAACTGACTTTTCTTGGAGTACTTCTGGTTGTTGACATGGATCATCCTCATAATAATCCAGCAAGATACTACATCTACTTGCTGAGCTAGGGAATGCACACGCTACTCGCCTATTCTACAGTCCTATCTGACAGATTGGTCCTTTCCTAAATTCTCTGAGATGGACGCCTGTCCTAACCCTGCCCACTCAGCACAGGGGTCCCCCAAGGATCTGTGTTAGGGGGGTCCTGCAAACTAGAGCTCTCAGCCGGCTATGCTGATGACACCCAACTCTACCTCTCCTTCACTACATCTGACACAGATCTCAGCTCAAATATCTGAATGTCTTGCTGTCATCAGTGCATGGGTGTCTGCACATCACCTCAAACTCATGAAAACCGAGCTACTTGACCTTCCGATGAAAGACCAGTGTCCTCCTATCCTACTGTAAAATGTCTTGGAGTCATCCTGGACAACCAACTGTCATGCACAGCAAATATCACCGCAACAGCTCGTACCTGCAGATTCTTCACAAGGGAAGAGACACAACTCCACATCCAAGCTCTTGTGATTTTCCCCCTGAACTACTGCAACTTTCTGGTTCTACCAGCATACCAGACCCTTACACCCTTTTCAAAGCTTTGCAGCCCGCCTAGTATTCAGCCAACACAGTTGTTAGTTCTAACCCCCTTCTTTAGAGAACTTCACTTGCTCCCCATTGCAGCCCATATCCAAATCAAGACACTGGTGTTGGCCTACAAGGCCAATAGAAATGCTAACATCTTTGGCTTTATCTGATAATAACATATAACAGTAAGTAGATAGCCATGCTCTGACAGCCTGCCTAGTATTCAGCCAACCAAAGTTCTCCCATGTAACCCCCCTCTTCAAAGAACTTCACATAGCTAGCCATGCTACCTACTGTAAATCTAGTAGAATTTGCCTTTGAGTAATGCCACTATGTAAACTTTTTTTTAACTCTATTGTATCGTAGTTGCGTTCTGAGTGTGGGCTTTGTCTGTCATAGTCATAGAGTTGCTAAATGCGTTATGTTAACTAGCAACCCTATTTTCCGTAAGTGGAAATTGAGCAGTAAAGCAGGAAGTCTGGATTTTAATAATCACACGTGTTATTAAATATCATGATGATATTGTTATTGACTTATTCTATTTTTCAGGACACATCAGTGTGTCCGTATACAATTACTGAGAAAGGTAATATGAGTTTAAAAGCTTTTAAATTCTGCCATAATCTGTTATTCACCTCAATTCCGTTTGTTGAAAACACATGGGAAGATTTATATGCAACTCAAAGACTCAGAGAGCCAACGATGGAACCCAGAATGTGGACAAAAAGATCTTAAATGCTTTTACAAAGACAGTCCAATTATATTATGAAAGATGTTCCTACAGTAAGTAGCTTTGAAACCCAGTGGACTGTAATGTAAGTCCTGTGGCTTATAAGAGCTTTTTTCTTTAATAATCAGTCTCTCTCGCTCCCCCCCCCTCTCTCTCTCTCTCTCTCTCTCTCTCTCTCTCTCTCTCACGCACACAATTATATGTAGGATTTTATACACAGGCCCTTAGAATCTGTAGGCTATGTACTCATCAATGAACTGTGGCTGAATGTGGATGTATTTCTTGAATTTCAATGGCTCTTACAGTACCCAAAATTAACTTAATGAATAGGAACAAATAATGAATAATCTCAGCGTAAACAATTTAGCTGAGAGCAACAGTCGGGCAGAGCCAGTGCATCAGTGCACCATGATATGAACAGTGCTCAAACACAAACATGCTGTATGCCGGATCATTAATAATCATACAGCAGCCTATGGTGTCTTTAATCTCATAGTGTTTAAGTGTTAGAAAGAGCAAGTGTATGCCTGTCAGCTATTTATTGTATTATTTTTTGTGTCCATTTGTCTGCCCTTCAGATAAAAGCCAACTTCTCAAATTGTCTCCCTCTTTGGTGAATGCACAGTAGGACTATCTGAATAGTAACCAGCTCGATGATTGTAAGTGTGTGAGATATCTATGCATGCAACACAGAAAAGCACTCCCACTGGGAATCTCAATTGAAAATATTTAACCTGGCGCGATTTCTGTTTACATGTAAACCTCAAGATCTCAGTCCTGCTTTGCTCAACTCTTCTCGTCCACACCATTGCTCCCTCCACGTATAGGCTATATCTCAACCTGCTCCAATCGTGATTCGGGACTGCAGCAGTATCTTCTTCCTAGACGTCGTCATGCTTGTGTGCTGTTGCTTTAGTGCCACCTAGTGTCAAGGAGCTTTAACTGCACTGACTTTCTTTTTTCTGTTATCGTGTTTCAGTCCTAGATATGGTTAGTTGTTTTAATAAATAAAATACACATCATTGATTAAAAACAAAACATTACTTTTAATGAGTTTACAAACATCAGAAAATACGTAATTAAATACAAACATTTAATGCTCACTGAGGCTGAGGCAAACATTCAACACACTGGTTAATATTTCCAATTTATAGTGAATATACATTGTACATAGGACAAAGAATTGCATGTGCAACTTGCAGACTATAGCAGCTTGCAGTAACTTTCAGTACACACACACACGCAAGCACACACAAACACACGTACACACGCACACACGCACACACAAACAACCATACACCTCTTGAAATGACACAATGTAGTTATAATATAAAACACATTCATCGGTGTTTACACATGCTAAATATTTGTGATGACCTACAGTATATAGCCATGGCTGCCATTTACAGTAAGATGACACCCCTTCAAAGGCTGATGTTCGGTTTGGATCGGGCCTGGTGTCAGAGTCCTAAGACTCGTGTGCAGACTTATTCGGCAAGACTTAGCCCGATGCATGTGCATGTGTGAGCACGGACTTTCTGCTGTGACAGCCACAGACTAAGAAACAAGAACAGGCGTGTATGGGACCTAAAACGCTAAAGAAAGCATATGTATGCATATTGTCATCTCTAGTAACAGGTAAGTGTTTTACAATACTCATCTGCTATACATTCCTTTTTACCTATACAAACGCAAATATTCATATGTACAGTTGGGGGCTTTAAGGTGAGATAAAAAAAACACAAAATTAAAATGATACGTGAAGCCCGTCTCGTGTGAAATATGACGTGAGAAATATAATCAACATGCAGGCAATATACTGAACAACTTTTTGTCTGCCTGTTGGCCACATTCATGCTCTTACCACAGGTCTATGAGACCCAAATCACCTTTAGAGTGTCAGAAATGCACTCATTAAAATACTATGTACAGTTAGGGCCACTGTAAGCCCTCACAGGTACAGGAGTGCCCTTGACAGCAACCTCCTGCTGGATCCATTTTCCAAGTGGCCCAACCGAAACGCTCAGCAGAGGGAGCCTGCTGAAACTGCAGTTGGTGTTTAATACATTCAAGTATTGCCAGGAATCAAGACTGTAGTCGCGCATGCGCACACACACACACACACACTGACACACACACACACACACACACACACAGTATACGGTTCTGGGTTTGTTTCCAAGGCTAAAATAAAATACAAAAATGCAAGAGATGTGATGCTATTTTAAATGTAACACTTCTCATTGCGTTCTCACAAGCTAACAGTTGAGTTAGCTTGGGTCCTGGAGCTGAACACTGGCATCTGTTGGTCTCCATGACAATAACAGTTGCTGACACATTCGTATCTATTGTAAACGCTCGAGTCTATTTCCGCCTCCAATGCAAATTGATGGGGAGTCGATTAATTGTACATGGATGGTTCCTCAGAAATGTCACAAGCACATGAGTTTGCCTCATTCCTTTGGTATGTTCTCATGTTTTTTTTTTTTGTCCTTTGCGAGATCCTAGGCATTGGGGTAGTATTTAAAAACCTTGTGGATCCACTGTGTGTAGAAGGGGACGTTGATGAAGATGCCGGGCTGGTTGACTCGGGCACAACCTCTGCCATGCACACTTACTCCTACAATCACCTTGATATCACCATCTTGACAGACCAAGGGGCCACCATAATCTCTCTGAAGAAGGGGAATAAACATGGCAGCACATACATTTATAACAGTGGCTATGGAGGTAACTGGGTGCTGATAAGATAATTACAGAGCTTCCCAGTCATGATCAGTGTTGGGCAGTTACGGTAATAGTATTACTTTTTCCAGTAGTGTAACTAATTACTTTTTCCAAAATGGTAATACTATTACAATTTCTAATTTTAAAGTAATTCTGCTTTAGTTAGAAGAATTATATTTCTGGTCCTAGCAAACTTAGAGTAGGCTAATTGAACCAACCTGTTGTTCAGCTGATTGTTTACTCCTAAGGTTCATTATTGTTCCAATAAAGAGGATTACATTCTAAAATGAGCTGGCTACACAGGTTGTCATTTCTCAGAAGGGGCGAGGCAGATTAGTGATTGTGAAAGTAATATACTGTAGTAATGTAACAAATAGACTTAACTAATTACTAATAATTCCCAGTAATAAGTAAAGCAATATTATTACTTTTTAAATGAATAATAAGTACATATTAACTAATTACTATTCCTGAGTAACTTGCCCAACACTAATCATGATGTATTTGATGCTAAACATTTAATTCCAGAAATTGAATTAGGATCAAATAACAATGCTGCTTTGAATGAAACATCACAGTTTTGGCAAATTGGTGGCATTGTCTTTCAGGATGTTTACTATTCTTTCTATGAAACTTTTATATATATATATATTTTTTTTTTTATTTATTTATTTTTTTTTTTCTATGAATTTGTATTGCATGTATAATGTATTAAGTATTCACTACTATGACAGAAATCCTGTAGCACTCATATAATATATTAGCCATATGCACGTCCCTAAAAATGTTATTATATTCCTTAAACAGGCCCCACACTACAGGATTTTCAAATCTTTTTATAACCAATTTTATAAACGGGTATCACAGACATGACAGATTTGACCGATTTGTTATATTTAATCCTACATAACCACACACTAGATGATTCAGTCCAGTTGCAAGACCACACACTTTCCCAATTGTTTCCCAAACAATTTCAGAGTGGCGATTCCAAGGACATGAGATCTTACAGAAACTCGCATGTCTAACATGAGCTAAACAAACAGGGAGGTGGACTGTCAATCATGCCATAAATACACAGATTGCCGTTGCCGTAGTAGCACTTGAGTGTGCTACACATCATGCACAGAGAAACAAAACTCTGGATGAAGTCAACTCATGGCTGAGCAAACAGAACAATCTTGACTTGTTTATTTAATGTTGCAGCGCGATCTGGAAGGTAGGCTACAACCATGGAAGCTACATGATTGCTAGTATCTATTGTGACGTTGTGAGCCAGCCAGCTCACATCTCATTGGCTATTGCGAGATAATGCTGGCGTTCCAATCGCTGTATCCTTCACACTACAGGATTTCAAGTCGTATACAATTCTAATTTTGGGAGCCTCCGATCAGTCAACAACAATAATATTGGGTTTGTAAACACCTTACACTACAGGATAATTTGGGCAGATGATCGGTTTTGACCAGCCTCACCCCTCGCAATTGTCGGGAGGGGAAAATTGGACCCAGAATCTGGCTAATAATCTTGTAGTGTGAGGCCATTTTACTGTAATTCTCATAAATCTGTATGGGAATGAATGGCATTTCATCAGACTTGGTATTCACAAATATTTATAATTATAGAGATTTCTGAGTTAAAATTCTGTGGATTTCTTTTTAAACATGCCAAACCTGATCAACAAAGGAGAACGATGGTATTCAGAGCTTACCTCACAAACACCCTCATTCCGTCTTCCACCTGCACAGATCTTGTCATTGGTGATATGAAGACTTCCTCTGTGTTGCTCTGCACACCTCTTATTACTCACGATGGGCAAGCTGACCACCTTTAACACATCATCATGACCGCTGCCTGAGTGTAAGGAATCAAGGGGATAAACGAGAGCTGTTTATCAAGCAATATGATCACGAACTGAATCAGCAAGCATATACTCCTTGTATGTTATTTTACAGTGTGGAATCTGTGCATATTAGAACATATGAAAACAATACCTTTGGTCTCCCCCCATCCATACATTTTGCATATTGTTCCATCTGGGATAGAGCATCCAGCCACCGGTAGCTGAATTGTGTGAACGTTGTCAGCAGGAAGAGCTGGCCTGCATGGGTGTAATTAGTGGAATCGACAATCACTGCATTATTACCTTGTGTTTATAGCTTCAAATGAAATACAACCTAATCATTGGAATGATTTGACTGGCACTCACATAGACAGCTTTATAAGGGCTAAATTGGAGCCCTCTGGACCACAGATCACATGTGCTATCTTGACTTCTTGCCTGTTAGAAATGCCCTCTTGGAGATCTGACACTCCCAGCCACACACGATACTCACTCAAATCTGGAACACTGTGAAGACACACACACACACACACACGCGCGCAAATACGCACATGCGCGCACGCACACAAATCAAGAAAGTGTACATCTTACAGCTATAACTGTAATGTATGTAACAGAAAGTGAAACTTTGCCGACCAGCAGCAACACAATCGGACAGATTGGGAGACCGCAGTAGCATCAGCTTCTTATTATACCCGATAACATAATAGGCAAAACACAGTTCTTTGTCTGTGTACTGTCTACATGTTAGATATATCTGGAAATGGGGAGTAAATTAAATAAGATATGACTCCACACCAAACACTACTGTATGGGTGAACATAACATTGATGTCAGTTGATTCAGAAATACAAAGACAGTATATGTTTAAATATACTGTATGTTTAAACAGTACACACACGCTTTGATGCCTTTAACATGTAAAAGAAGAACTAAATTAAAAACAATGTATGTACAATAAATAGATAAGGAGGTCAGGCATTACCATGAGGAGAAGCACTGTCTGTCAGTAAGAACCCAGTCCTCTCGCATCAATGACCCTCCACACCAGTGCATTGTCCTGGACACACAGCAGAATTGAATGAACCGTCGTGGATTATTCAATCGCACCTTCTATATTGTATAAAATGTGTTTGCGAATATACATGAATACATTAATACAACAGATATTGTAAAGTATTGTTTGTAGTTTATGCCCCAAATCTGCAGTGGTGTATATAAATGTAATTTGGAATTAAGGTTATTGTCTTATTTTTCCATAAATTCCATAATTCTATAAATGTGGGTTCATACAGCCCATTGAGAATCGACTTTGATTAAGGGCTACATGATAAAACTCAAGAGGACCAGTTTAATGACAAGTGTAAATGTGTAATGGACAGTATTGTACCAGTTATGTCACGTAAGCAAAATTGCCTTTCCATGCCTTGTGTCCTGCATATAGAATTTCCATTTTTGAGCTCCATGCCGTTTTCATATATGCTCAACATATTGCTGTACCCTTTCTGTATGCTGACCATCCAGCTGCCATCTGATATGCTCACTGGCCCTCCACCCACGATCCTGGGTCTCTTGTGGACAAAACACCCCACGGCGGACAGCTCTGTTGAGACAGGACAGAAACACCTCGTCAGAATATGTCACAATTATCACCTGTTCATTTGAACAATACATGTTGAACACAAGTAATTCATTGACCAAATCAGACTCTCAACATGCACTGGAGGAATTAGTTAAGAAACCTGACACAAGTCTGGCTGCTGGTCTAAATACAGTAAGCATGGTTACTGCTTTTAAAAGACAGCTGAAAAGACTGAAGTGAATCAATGCAACACATACAGATATGTGAGTGACAATGCTAAGAACCAATGAAAATCTACTACCCTCGCTCTGTCGTTCTGTTTGCATTACCAACAAACAGACAGACAGGAACGCACACAGACAAACACAGACACACAGGAACACTTCTTACCCTGCGGAATGGTGTTCTGCAAGGCTTCACCTACGAAGTGACAGGACACATGGCAGAGAGGATTAATTGAGATGCAACAATGCACCACCAATAGCTATGTTGCATCTTATGCATGAATGTATATTGCATATACATATCCCACACCAGAAGACAGGCTGCGATGACAGGAACTGACCAACACACACACACACACACACACACACACACACACACACACA